>JAQSNX010005656.1:0-31943 GCA_029532605.1 Oreochromis grahami
GACATAGTGGTGGTAGACAAACAGAAGAAGACAACCGTAGTGATAGATGTAGTGGTTCCCAATGACAGCAACATCAGAAAGAAGGAACATGAGAAGCTCGAGAAATACCAAGGTCTCAGAGAAGAGCTTGAGAAAATGTGGACAGTGAAAAGGTGGTATTCAGAATACAGTTACAAACCGGATTCCAAAAAAGTTGGGACACTAAACAAATTGTGAATAAAAACTGAATGCAATGATGTGGAGATGGCAAATGTGAATATTCCATTCAGAATAGAACGTAGGTGACAGATCAAAAGTTTATTCCGAGAAAATGTATCATTTTAAAGGAAAAATATGTTGATTCAAAATTTCACGGTGTCAACAAATCCCAAAAAAGTTGGGACAAGTAGCAATAAGAGGCTGGAAAAAGTAAATGTGAGCATAACGAAGAGCTGGAAGACCAATTAACACTAATTAGGTTAATTGGCAACATGATTGGGTATAAAAAGAGCTTCTCAGAGTGGCAGTGTCCCTCAGAAGCCAAGATGGGTAGAGGATCACCAATTCCCACAATGTTGCGCAGAAAGATAGTGGAGCAATATCAGAAAGGTGTTACCCAGCGAAAAATTGCAAAGACTTTGCAGTTATCATCATCAACTGTGCATAACATCATCCGAAGATTCAGAGAATCTGGAACAATCTCTGTGCGTAAGGGTCAAGGGCGTAAACCCATACTGGACGCCCGTGATCTCCGGGCCCTTAAACGACACTGCACCACAAACAGGAATGCTACTGTAAAGGAAATCACAGAATGGGCTCAGGAATACTTCCAGAAACCATTGTCAGTGAACACAATCCACCGTGCCATCCGCCGTTGCCAGCTGAAACTCTACAGTGCAAAGAAGAAGCCATTTCTAAGCAAGATCCACAAGCTCAGGCGTTTTCACTGGGCCAGGGATCATGTAAAATGGAGCGTGGCAAAATGGAAGACTGTTCTGTGGTCAGACGAGTCACGATTCGAAGTTCTTTTTGGAAATGTGGGACGCCATGTCATCCGGACCAAAGAGGACAAGGACAACCCAAGTTGTTATCAACGCTCAGTTCAGAAGCCTGCGTCTCTGATGGTATGGGGTTGCATGAGTGTGTGTGGCATGGGCAGCTTGCATGTCTGGAAAGGCACCATCAATGCAGAAAAATATATTCAGGTTCTAGAACAGCATATGCTCCCATCCAGACGTCATCTCTTTCAGGGAAGACCCTGCATTTTTCAACAAGATAATGCCAGACCACACGCATCAATCATAACATCATGGCTGCGTAGGAGAAGGATCCGGGTACTGAAATGGCCAGTCTGCAGTCCAGATCTTTCACCTATAGAGAACATTTGGCGCATCATAAAGAGGAAGGTGCGACAAAGAAGGCCCAAGACGATTGAACAGTTAGAGGCCTGTATTAGACACGAATGGGAGAGCATTCCTATTGCTAAACTTGAGAAACTGGTCTCCTCGGTCCCCAGACGTCTGTTGAGTGTTGTAAGAAGAAGGGGAGATGCCACACAGTGGTGAAAATGGCCTTGTCCCAACTTTTTTGGGATTTGTTGACACCATGACATTTTGAATCACCATATTTTTCCCTTCAAATGATAAATTTTCTCAGTTTCAACTTTTGTTCCGTGATTTATGTTCTATTCTGAATAAAATATTGACATTTGCCATCTCCACATCATTGCATTCAGTTTTTATTCACAATTTGTTTAGTGTCCCAACTTTTTTGGAATCCGGTTTGTACTTTGTTGAGATAAATTACATGGCGGTCCTTTCCTGTTTCATGTGTTAGGCTGTCCCCTCTCTATTTTTGGTAATTCCACGCTGATGGAAACCCAAACAAAACATGCATTAAGAGGATCTAATGCAGGTGTCTCAATCTCGCGGACCATGTCACCTCTACTTGCAGCCCGTATAATGACGTGACGAAATATTTTTTAAAATTATTGTTAGCAGCCTCTTATTACAACGCCTCTCTCTGTCTCTCGCCAGCAAAGTTGACCCAGACAACAAAGTAAAGCTAGTTTTTGGCTACGAGCCTGTCGTATTAGCCAGTGTTCCCTTTACTATGGTTCGGAGCCGTGGACCTGTTTTATATACGCGTGGAATAGTTTTCTATACGAGATCATTGCAAAAAGTGCAGCCTTACCTAATGTCCACCCTACTGTTACTCATTTTATATTAAGATTTAAAAATCTAGTTGGTATTGGTATGGCGAGTAGCCTTCAGTAATAGTAATAAATCACACAGCAATAGTACATTCGTATAGTTGTAAAAAGCATGATAATATATTAAGTAATCCAAAGTATTCAGAATACGTTACTCTGATTGAGGATAGCAACGGAATACGTTACAAAATACATTTTGGAGCATGTATTCTGTAATCTGTAGTGGAATACATTTTGAAAGTAACCTTCCCAACACTGGATATATATATATATATATATATATATATATATATATATATATATATATATATATATATATATATATATATATATATATATATACATACATATATATATATATACAACACCCAGCACGCCCCTATGGGCGGTTTATCCTTCAAGCTTGGGTCCTCTACCAGAGGCCTGGGAGCTTGAGGGTCCTGCGCAGTATCTTAGCTGTTCCCAGGACTGCGCTCTTCTGGACAGAGATCTCCGATGTTGTTCCCGGGATCTGGTGGAGCCACTCGCCTAGCTTGGGAGTCACCGCACCTAGTGCTCCGATTACCACGGGGACCACCGTTACCTTCACCCTCCACATCCTCTCGAGCTCTTCTCTGAGCCCTTGGTATTTCTCCAGCTTCTCGTGTTCCTTCTTCCTGATATTGCTGTCATTCGGAACCGCTACATCGATCACTACAGCCGTCTTCTTCTGTTTGTCTACCACCACTATCTCCGGTTGGTTAGCCACCACCATTTTGTCCGTCTGCATCTGGAAGTCCCACAGGATCTTAGCTCAGTCATTCTCCATCACCCTTGGGGGCATCTCCCATTTTGACCTTGGGACTTCCAGGTTATACTCGGCACAGATGTTCCTGTACACTATGCCGGCCACTTGGTTATGGCGTTCCATGTATGCCCTGCCTGCTAGCATCTTGCACCCTGCTGTTATGTGCTGGATTGTCTCTGGGGGATCTTTACACAGCCTGCACCTGGGGTCTTGCCTGGTGTGATAGACCCCAGCCTCTATGGATCTTGTACTCAGAGCTTGTTCTCGTGCTGCCATGATTAGTGCCTCTGTGCTGTCTTTCAGTCCAGCTTTGTCCAGCCACTGGTAGGATTTCTGTATATCAGCCACCTCCTCTATCTGCCGGTGGTACATACCATGCAGGGGCCTGTCCTTCCATGATGGTTCCTCGCCTTCCTCCTCTTTCTTGGGTTTCTGCTGCCTGAGGTATTCACTGAGCACACTGTCAGTTGGGGCCATCTTCGTGATGTATTCTTGGATGTTTCTTGTCTCATCCTGGACTGTGGTGCTGACACTCACCAGTCCTCGGCCCCCTTCCTTCCGCTTAGCGTACAACCTCAGGGTGCTAGACTTGGGGTGAAACCCTCCATGCATGGTAAGGAGCTTTCTTGTCTTGATGTCAGTGGCTTCTATCTCCTCCTTTGGCCAGCCTATTACCCCAGCAGGGTACCTGATCACGGGCAGGGCGTAGGTGTTGATGGCCCAGATCTTGTTCTTACCATTCAGCTGACTCCTCAGGACTTGCCTGACCCTCTGCAGGTACTTGGTGGTTGCAGCTTTCCTAGCGGCCTCTTCATGGTTCCCATTCGCCTGTGGGATCCCCAGGTACTTGTAACTGTCCTCTATGTCTGCAATGTTGCCTTCTGGTAGTTCAATCCCTTCAGTTCTGACTACCTCCCCTCTCTTTGTTACCATCCGATTACACTTCTCCAGTCCGAATGACATTCCGATGTCATTGCTGTATATCCTGGTGGTGTGTATCAGTGAATCGATGTCTCGTTCACTCTTGGCATACAGCTTGATGTCATCCATGTACAGGAGGTGGCTGACAACCGCTCCGTTCCGTAGTCGGTATCCGTAGCCAGTCTTGTTAATGATCTCACTGAGGGGGTTCAGGCCTATGCAGAACAGCAGTGGGGACAGAGCATCTCCTTGGTAGATCCCGCACTTGATGGTGACTTGTGCTATGGGCTTGGAGTTGGCCTCTAGTGTTGTGTGCCACATCCCCATTGAGTTCCTGATGAAGGCTCTTAGGGTCCTGTTGATCTTGTACAATTCTAGGCATTCCAGTATCCAGCTGTGGGGCATTGAGTCATAGGCCTTCTTGTAATCAATCCAGGCTGTGCACAGGTTGGTCAGTCTGGTCTTGCACATATATATGTGTGTGTGTAGATCACAGTGTTATGGTCACCCAAACCTCACCCTCCATCTCCACACACATGTGGACTGCAGAATTAGGCCCATACTTCACAGTGTAAAGTACAGTATGCTATGCACTGGTTGTTCAACAGCTGACCTTGTTTTCTTTCAACATCATTGGCACACTTCTGTGGCAATAAGTCATCCAAGGAATGCTTGGCAGCATGTTTCAGCAGCCAGGCTCTTGACGCAGATTTTTTTTAATTGGCCTATAAATGATAAATAGCTAAATCCCACTGTGCCTTTGGTATTTTCTGAAGAATATGACAATCCGAGCAATGTCGATGTCCAGTCACAAGGTAGTGATGTGATGGAAGGCTTTGCTGGGAAAAGAATAGTTTGTCATTGACATTTCTGAATAACATCTGGTGCATACAGCTGCCTCCCTGATCGGTTACCTTTTTTTTTTTTTTTTTTTTTTTTTTGCCGTGTACGGATTATTTTTGGTAATATTTTCAGCTCAGCAGTGTGCTGAATTTAAATCTGACATTCTCTGCGTCAAACTGTAAAGGGTTGTTGTGGTGAGTTTGTAGATATTTAGATTGCCTTTGATGTGCTTAGTCACACTTTGTTGAACTCCACAAATTTGATATTTCAAACAAATACATTTCAATTTCACAGGCTGTCTGTAGCTCCCACAGAGACGTAGTTTCTGTTTGTTCCTCGGGATCATGCTGTGCAATGCAGGGATGCCTACTTTTATTGCAGCCTGCAGTACATAGCTATATTTAATAATTTGAAACTAGGAAAAAAAACAACAGATGAATGCCTGAGATTGTTTTGTCCTTGCATGTAGGCATCGGTCAACAATAAGCTACTACAAGCGACAAGTTTATATTCTACTGTCTTTGTCCTCACGTTTACATAAGAAAGAAGAGTATTTTAAATTATCTTATTACTGTATCATATATCTAAGTGACATTGTACAATGTGTCACTTAGAATTAATCATGTGTCTGCATTAATAACATACATGCATAAATATATGGAAAGGCTCATTATACATGGAGACCTTTAGACTTTCTACTACATCAGTTGAAAACATGTTTCAAGTTGGCATCACAATATGAGAATGCAAATAAAAGCGTCTGCTCCAAATGTTTCATTAACAGTCTCAGAGAAAATGGCATTAACCTGAAATTATTTGAGCCTTCTTTAGAAAGTAATTAATTTTTTTAGTATTATTTTTTTTTTTAACCTCATACAATAAGTAAAACTACAGTGTATGGTAGGTCAGCCTAAAATGGTCATTGTAGCAGTAGATCTGTTTAAGCATTAGTATTTTATCAGCGGTAGTTGGCATTTCCTCAAGATAATTAAAAAAGTCACACATGCTTTATTAACAGTGCATTATATTTGTACTTTATTTTGCTCATACACATTAATAGCCGGGAATTAAGGAGATGAGATTTTATATTGCATTCATTACATACCATACATCATTACAGAGGGATGTGTTTATGAAAACCTGTGGGGAGAAGAGGATTAGTGATTGGATTAAAAAACACCCAAACTTTAAAAATCCTGGAAATTAACATTAGAAATGTGACTTCAGCATCAGGGTCTCTAATACACTGCTCTATATCCCTCTCCATCTGTTTATCCATTCATATATTCATCTGATAACTCAGTTTATGTGTGTAAAAATGCCTTTTTGATTCCAGGTTTACCACACAGATGGTACGTACCAAAAATAGTAATTTTATTTGATTGTGTGATCAGTTCCCACGCTCAGCTATAGGGCTGAATGAAGTCTTATAACCCTTTCTACATGAGAACTGTGGATCAAATATTGTAGTTGTTGTGAATGCAGTTTTGCCCTGGGTTTTTGTTTTGTTTTTTACCATAAAACTCTGTATGTCTTTGAAAAACATTGTACAACTACAGTGTCTGTCATGTATTTTTTAACAAATGAAAAAAAAAACATCAGAAGAAAAACCTACACATTTTACCACTGTGTTACTTTGGGGGGCATTATATTGGCAAGGTTTGGATCCACTTGTCTTTTTCTGTTCTGATGAGAGTAGTGGAGTGGTGTTGAGATAAGATGACAAGGAAATGTTGGCTGACATATGTGAATATAAAAAAATAATGTGAATCATATGCTATTACATTATCAGTCACTAAAAGTCAATGTTTATATATTTATTTAAAGGTTATTTGGTCCTTGTTACAATTGACTACAAGCTCAGACTGCCAAAGGACACAAAATGTGTACAATTTTGGTGTTATTAATTTAGGTCACACTCATTTTGCTAGCAAATTGAATATTTAGAACAATAAACCCCCAAAACAACAGCAACAAAAACAACTAAGTACACTCTTCTTGCTTCTTTAGGCCTTAAGAGGATAAGTAGCAGCCAGACCTATCATGTCTATAAAAACAGACGTTTTGGCAGCTTGCTGGTCTAGAGCATTGTGGGAAAATCACTCAAAGGTCAGATCATGCAATGCTCAACAAAAAAATAAATAAAATATGTACAAACACCTCATACAAACTGCCAAGCATGGAGGTGGAGAGGTGATGATTCTGGGCTTTTCTGCAGCTGTAGCCGTAGGAGTTTGCCATGAATTCCTCTGTATACCAAAGTGTTTTAGAGTCAAATGTGAGGCCATCTGTCCAACAGCTACAGCTTCACTGAAACTGGCTCATGCAACAGGACAATGATCTTAAGTGCGCCATCAAATCTACAACAGAAAGTCTGAAAAGAACTTACAGTTACAGTTGTAAGGCTGTCTAATAAAAACAGAATGCAATGATTTCCTAATAAACAAATCTTTTATGGACAAAAAACAAATAAAAGTAACATTTAACATTTTAAGAAATAAAATAGCTCATTTTGAAATTGTTGGCAGGAACATGTCTCAAAAAAGTTCTGAAAGAAGTTGGTAAGCGGTCATGTTTATCCGTCTTCTTGTAACAACACTCCATAAACATCTGGCAACTGAGGAGACTGGCTGCTGGGTTTTGGGAGAGGAATATTATCTCATTCTTGCCTCATACAGAATTCCAATTGACCAACATTTTTGGGTGTTCTTTGCCATATTTTTTGTTTCATGATACACCAAATGTTTTCAGATAGTGAAAGGTATGGAAGGCAGGCAGCTGGTTTAGCACCCAGGCTCATCTACTGTAAAGCCAAACTTGTAATAGGTGCAGTATGAGGTTTATAATCATCTTGCTGAAATATGTAAGCCATTCCCTGAAAAAGACATCAACTGGATGGGAGCATATGTTGCCCTATAACATATATATATACTTTCATGGGGCCTTTGCTAGATGTATAAGCTGCCAATTCCATAGGCACCAATGCACCCCCATACCATCAGAGATGCAGGCTTTCGAACTGAGTACTGATAATGAGCAGCTAACAACTTGTCCCCTCTCCTCTTTAATCTGGAGGATGTAATGTCTGCGTTTTCCAAAAAAGAATTTCATATTTCATTTTGTGGGGCCACAGAACTGTTTTCCACTTCCTCACAGTGCATTTTCAATGATCTTTGGCCCAGAAAGACAGCAGTGTTTCTTTATCATATTTACATATGGCTTCTTCTTTGCATGTCAGAGCTTTAACCTGCATTCATGGATTGAACTGTGTTCGCAGAAAATGATTTCTAAAAGTGTTCCTGAGTCCATGCAGTGATTTTCATGACAGTAGCATGCCTGTTTTTAATGTTGTGCTGCCTGAGGGTCTGACGATGAGGGGCATCCAATATTGATTTTCAGCCGTGTGCCTTGCACACAGAGATTTCTGCAGATTCTCGGAATCTTTTGATATTATGTACTGTGGATGATGAGCTGTTCACAGTCTTTGCAATTTTTGCATTAAGAGAAATTACTGTGAAATTCTTACATAATTTACATTTTTTTTGGGGGGGGGGGGCTAAACCTCTGTATATCTTTACATCTGACTAACTCTGCCTGTCTAAGATGCTCCTTTATACCTAATCAGGTTAGCGACCTCTTGCCAATTAGTTGCAGAGGTTCAGCCCAATGTTTCCATCCAGGACATAAAAAAGAAAAATAATTTGTTCTTCAAGTTGAGTGCCTTAGATCACTCAGTGTGAGATTATTTGAAGGGTACAACATTTAAATTCTGAGTTTTAATTTAACTTGGGTTACATTCATAAAAATGACTGTGTAGGAGATATCCCATTAACACAGCACTCAAAATGTAGGAGTTCAGAAGTAACTGATAGCTACATGTCATATTTAATATTATGTGAGAATTTTTTTCTACTTTTACTATAACCACCTTCATCTCACGGTGGAGTCTTACTGCGTTTAGTTTGGTCTAATGTATCTTAGTCAGAGTGAGATCAAGTGATTAAAGAAGAATATTCACACAGAGGATCTGTTTGATTTGCAGATATGTTTATGGCTCATGTTCAGCTGAATATTAAAAACTGTCCACAGCTGAATATTAGCATGGTCCCAACCAGTGTTGGGTAAGTTACTTTAAATTAGTAACTTAGTTACATTACTAGTTACTTCTCTAAAAAAGTAACTCAGTTACTTCAAGTTACTCGTTACTTTCAAAGTAACTAGTTACTAGGGAAAGTAACTTTAGTTTTACTCAGAATTCTCTTGTTAATGTGTTGCTTCCGTAACTGGATACCCAGCAAGATTGCCAGTCTTCTAGCTTGCTTACTTGCCACAAGTGCACTGTGCCACCTAATAGAAAGGAAAAAATAATGTGCACATTTCCACGAGAGAAATCCCACGCCTGGACCGTCGTTGACCGCCGCCATGATTCTAGCCTGCTTTTTACATCCAACACAAAAACTGCGGTCGTGGTGCTTTTGATTGTACTCAGAACTTGGATATTTTGCCTTCTGAATAGGAAGATGTAGGTAACACCAGACTGCAGATGAGCTGCATACAGAGCTGGACTGGGACAAAAAAATCGTCCCGGGCATTTTGACTAGAGACCGGCCCAACATTGTAGGAAAAATCATAAAGCCTTTGAATGAAAATAAACACTGTTGTGACAGTGATGTACACTGTTCTGATGGTATATATGTATCAATCTATCAGTTGTTTGTTGTAAGACTCAGATAATTATTTTTTTTTAAAAGCGAGACATTTTAAATGAGAATAATAAAGAAAAGTATTTCCTTGTCCCCCCCTTTCCCTGTTAATGCCCTACCTGGCCCCCTGGCAACACTTTGCTAGATCCGCCCCTGCACAGTTACCAGCTGTCAGCTACTTAGAAAAGGATCCTGGTGTTATTTGTCTCTCAGAAACAGTTCATAACTTCCCTTCAACTCATTCATGTCACCTAAAAGGTAAACCTGTTTCTCCATCACCTGTTCAGCTCTGATGATTCAGTAAGGACATCTCCTGGTTTCATCTGCATGTTTCCCTCTCACCAGATAACCAAACTGATATCATGACCAGCAGCTTTACAGCTGTGGCTCCAGCAAACATCAGCTGATACTAGAAATTAATATTAAATAAATTCTAACAACAGCTGATCAAGCTTAAACGTGCTGCTGTTGTTTAACGCGACCTCCGCTGGTTTCCTCTTTCTGGCGCAAAGTGGGCGATAAATAAACAAGAGAGAAAAGCTGATCAGCTGATCATTGATCAGTTTCGTGATTGACGTAGAAACAGGAGAGAATGAGAGAAGAAGAGGCAGCTGTGCAGCTTCAGCTTTGTCTTTTTCATTGTAGCTGAAGTCCGGGACAAACTGTGTTCCTTTTCACCTCAGTACGAAACGCGTAATATTTTCTCTGAATACCAGACGATTCTGTTTTTAGGGGACGGTTGGAAACTCTAATAATTAACCGTATGAACAAAATAAAGTTCAACATCAGTAACATAGCACCCACCCAGCTGTATAGAAACTCCGTCATGCTAGCTAGCACGCAGTACGAAAATGTCAGCATACCGAAAATAAACTCCACCTAAACTTGGTTTATATCTGACTCCGATAGACTGCAGGTCATAACTTCTTACCTGAAGTTCAGTTCACCTGACACGCGGACCGGCGGCCGCTTCGGGTCTCTCCTCTTGCCTCCCTTTCCTTCATCCACCTGCTGGCCTCCACCACTTGCTAATGTTATTGAATCTGTGGAAGCTCCGCGATATCCACCACACGAAGTAACGAGTAACGAGCCTATCTAAATCCCAGTAACGAGTAACGCGTTCCTAGTTTTGGCATAATAACTAGTTACCGTGCTCGTTACCAGAATAATAACGTAGTTACAGTAACGCGTTACTTAATAACGCGTTAGTCCCAACACTGGTCCCAACACTCTGGTGGCAGCACCCATATGAAAAAGATCATTAAAAATGATGATATATACTGGAGTTTTTGCATTAGTTAAGGTTGTTTTTGTAAAAGATTGTGGTCATAAAAATAATTTGATAAACATGCAATATTTGTCTATGAAAGGTTAATCACCTAACAAAATGTGCAAGGAAAAACAGGAAAGCCAATAAACACTGATCTTTACAAAGACACCATGCCTACAATGACTTATTTTCTTTTACCGTAATGTTTAACAACACTGTTATTCCACAGAGAAGCTGGTCTGATACCAAGCATATACAAAGTACACCAACAATATATAGCAGTAGCTATGCACAGCCATCATTAGAACCAGATTTACAACATATCTTGCAGATAAAGCATTGACAGCTGAGCTGACACAGTTAGTATTCACAGGCAAAGCAAGGGAATTAGCTAATTAACTAACAACTAATAATGAGCTAATGTGCATTTAGTACTGCTGTTTGGAGGCAGTGCATGAAAAAGTATGTGTTACTTGTTGTTGCACTCATGGATAGTGCCTGACAATTTGAAAATATGCCACTGGTGTAATAGTTACAGTCTGCACTGTAGACCTGCTTGTGGTAGATTTTGCCATGTTGTTTGTGTTTTTCAGAGAACACAACAGGGAACACGACTGAACTAATGGAGTAACATAGATATGTTTTTTTTTTTCTGTCAGTCAAGGGCTTTTGTTAATACTTGTCAATACTATGAATTTTAGACTCTAAAATCGCTGCTGTGATGATTTCTGTGATAATGAATTTTTGAAAATGATCCCTACTAAAAACCAAAGCAGCCATTCAAAAGCATACAGCAAAGAATATTATAGTGTGAAGCTGCAATGCCTTCTTTCATGTCCCACTTTTTTATTGTGTTGCTTTTTCTTTTCTTTTTTTAGATTGTACTAATGTTGTTTTTTAATATGCCACTATTTGATTGCCACTTTCAGATATAATCATGTTATTTAATATATTTTCAATGTGAAGTGATAGAGAAGACTGCAGTACTCCCTGGGCAATGTATTTTATTCTATTCTCATATGAAATTCACCTCATCAACCAGAAGTAATCTGAGTAGCATTTGCATACAAAGTTTGCTGGTATTTGCTTGCTTGCTGTTACTGGAGTATCTAGCTTGTTGTGCAACTCCTAATTTTACTTTGAGGCTCTAATGGAATATAAAATAAAAACCTAAAAGGGACACAGTTTTCTCTTTCCACCAGCATACACCTGCCAAATGCATCACATTTCAGAACGAAGCATGCATCTGCAAGTGATGAGATGCTTCCACTTTTGTTTAGGGACTTTGCGTAAGAACAGTGCCAGTTTGTTCCACTGTATTCAAGAAAAGGGTATAGCAATATCTCCAAAAGATGGATAGGTAGTGCTACTGTAAAATTATTCACATTTGAGTCTAGGGTGAATTGTCCCTTTAACTGTATTTATTAATGCACATCTAATTAAAGGAACCCTGTGACACCAGCATATTTGTATTCTTACCAATACTCTTTTTTCTTTTTTACATGTTGCAGAGCTGAGAAGCAGCTCGTGTGGAAACCCAGGAGTTCCACCCAAAGGCATACTGAATGGAACTCAGTTCAACGTAGGTGACAAGATCCGCTACCGATGTGTCACAGGTTATGTCCTTGATGGGTATTCGCTCCTCACCTGTGTCACCAATGCAGCTGGCGTGTCAGTGTGGGACTTCCCGGTGCCAATCTGCAGAGGTGAGGATATTTGTTATTTGAAATGAGTTACTAATTGCATGTGAGGTGAAGCTTGTCTTTTTCGAACTTTTTTTTTTTTTCCATCTGTGCAATGTGACTGCGGGATATCATTGGGAATACTTGATTTTATCTACATATTCCCCCAAGAAACTGAAAATAAGTAGGTGATTGGTTTCTTTTGACTCCTCTCATTTGGTTTCTTCGAGTTGCTCAGTGTTAATTGCTTTTTAAAGATTGACAGTTTGATGGCTGTTTTGTCTGGGCCACAGATGTAGCAAAGTCTGGCACAAGTCCTCATTAGCGGAATAAATATATTTGCAATCTGATAGGAGGGAAAAATTTTAATCGTGTAGTGGAAGTTGATTGGAGTCTCCATGGCTCAAAAGGTTAATTAAATATTTATTCCTTTAGAGCAAGTAGCTTATATATGTTAATACTGTTAGGAGGAGCTGCATATCCACTTGGTTTGTGCAGCTGTATGTGGGCTATATGTTGCTGCTTTGTAGTGACTGTAGGTTTTTCTATCCATTTATCCATCCATCTATGATTTATGTGGTAAATATGAGCACCCTATAGGCTATGAGGAAGCTTTTCAGTCAGTTGTCTAATCACTTTAGACTACATAAATTTTCCAAATTGCAAATAACATGAACCTATTATTTATGAGCGAAGAGCAAGAGCCAAAATCAATTTACAGCATTAAAATCTTGTAGAACTTGAAAGTGTATCTGTTACTTACGACTCAGTAGCCTTTCTGACTTTTCCCGAATGTTTTTTATTCTGTTTGGTTATTAGAAAATTCCCAGTACGTATAAAATAAAAATGTTGCCCGAATTCAGAAAGTTTCTGTACATCTTTAATTTGCCTCACCAAGCTCTTCTGCTCATACACCATCAACATAATGATGCTTTTTTCTGACAGGTGGTTGAGGAATGACTGACTACTACTCTTCACATTATGCAGTTTACTCCTTTCTGTGAGAGCCGTTCCCAGACTGACATAAATAATCCGCTCTTACATATGTAGAAAGCCGTTGTGGTGGTGTGATGTGTGGTAGGAATTGTAGGTCACATTAGACTTTCAAATCTGTCAAATGATTTTGACAGACAGGTCATAAAAATATTTTCATTTTAATCTCAATTTTTATTTATTATAATGAGCTATATTTGAAAGCTGTATTTAATTTTCAAAAACAACTCAATTACAATAATAACTAATATGCAGAACCATTTATGAGAGATTTGAGAGAACAGAGGAACACAGACTTCAAAGTCACTTCTTTCAACACCACATGAAGCAAATGATTTTCTTTTCCCCTAATGACAGCAGAGGCCACTAAAACACCACCGCCATTGTGCCTATGCAGGCAAATATGGAGCTAAATGGACTTAAACTGAATGCTTGCTTGATCGGGGGATATTATTGCTGAATCGATTGTCATTCAGTTTTGCAGCAGACTTTTCACTCCTGATTTTATTCCGCAGACTGAACCTGCACTCTGCTGACACACTGGACACTGAAGCCAGCAGCATAAAACCAGATTTTTAATGTCAAGCAGCATTTTCTCCAGGGACGTGAACAGAAGTTGACAAGACTGTCTAAACATGGGACTTCCAGTTCCCGTTAGCAGGATCATTACCAGGGTGCAAGACTAGCTGCACAACCATTACGAGCACAGACACACTCTGAGATCGTGAGGGAGAATTCTACGAGGCAATCTTGGATGTTAAGAATGAGGCAGATTTTCAGTGCTTTTAGAACAGTTTTCTACAGAGTAATGCATGAAAAATGTAATGTTGTGTTAAATTACCAGCACTTAGGAAAGCACTATCTCATTGGATACGGGTCCAATCCCAATATAAAAAACGGGATTTAGAGTCATTTTAACAGGCAGATCTGGTTGTTATTTATTTCAGCTCAGTTCCATTTTTATGTGTTTACTATTGCACTGATCAGCAGCAGTGCATTGGATTGCTAACTTGGCATCACAAAGCTAAGCGTTTTTGTATGTTGTATTTATAATATGGTGAAGGTTGTACATTTAGCTTTTCATTTACTTTTCCATGTTCCCTTTAGCCCAAAGTTATATTTATATAAGGAATATTATTTTGAGCCGGGGAAAATCTTTTATTTATTAATTTGTTTAGAGACATAAAAAAGACGTCGTTCAACATATGCACATAAATATCGGAGGAGGAGGAGAAGGATTACAGGCCATTCCTGTGTGCAGATTCTTGCCTTTCAATGTAACATAATTATCTGCTTCTTTGTTGCCTTGCTGATGTATGAATATGCAGCCTTAGCTATTTTTTTTAAAAAGGTACAGTATCTTACAAGGATTTACTGAATTAAAAAACAAAATTTTCTGACTTATCCTATAATTTTCATTAGCTGGATGAAAAGTGTGAAATACTTGCATATTTTATTTTAATACATTGGTAATTTTAGATTACTGGGTTTAAGTCATCCAAAAGTAAAGAGAGAAGAAAAGTAGTTATAAAAATGAAGCAAAGGTCCCCCCACTCCATCTGAATGTGAGATTCTAAGAAATCCCAAAGCCAGCAGAGCAAATTTGCTCATGCCAACTCATTCTACAGTGCAAGGCACAGCAAAATGAAAATGGCTCAGCATATGTTTGAAAAATGGCAAGCTTGGAGCAAACAAAAAGCTGCAGATGGAGGGCTCCTTTTCATTTAAGGATGGTGTTGGCTTCTATTGCCATAGGCCAGAAACATCGCTCCTTTCAGGCCCGGGCACTGCTTGAGCCACACTCTCTCTCGTCTAAATCCAGGCCGGCTCCTGTATGTGGGCAGATGGTCCTTTGATCTCGTTTCCTCAGAGATCCTGCCCTTTCTGCTCATCACCTATTGTTTCCCACTAAACACACGGCCACAGAAAATCTCTCTCCAATCCACTGTTCACCCCTGCCGTCTCCCAACACCTTAGTCTTTCAACCAGTTCCCATCTGCTGTTACTTTCTCCCTCTCGTTCACTTTTCTCCCAGTATTCTTCTGCAGCCCTGTCTAACTTTCAAAGTCCAGCATGGTCAAACATTTATGCTTGTGGAACCCACAGAAATAATGATGGTATGCATCTACTTGGGCATTTTTTGAGCTTGAGCAGCTGTGGCGCTGTCTCGAATTGGATGCTAGATGGGTGGGGAGGTAGAAAGTGTCATTTTGGCTGCACCAACCCTCAGCTGCACCTGAGTGGGCAATCGCCCCTCACAAGTTAACTGCTACATGATTTTAAAATCAAACCAACATTGCAGCACTAGCTCATTTTTAAACAGTTTTGGGGAAAATTCAGCTCTGTTTTCATTTTAGATAACAACGTTATCTAAAATCAAAATACTAAAGATGCGTTTAATTCATCCTTTGCTATAAGTTTATCTGTACTTCTCAGTTTGTAAGAGACTGTCTGACCCAAACAACTTCAACAACCGTCCGTCTACCGTTCTGTTTTTACAGTTGATTACTGAATTTTTACCGGGGAGACAGCGTAGGGGTTTCAGCCATGTTTGCTTGAAACACAACACAAAGCTATCAGAACAAGCTGCACGGCTGGCTACATTGATTATAAATGTGAACATTATACCATATGAGCAATAGAAGACGGGGTTTCTGCCAGTGTATTACAAGCCCAGGGGGCTGCTAGGACTAAGCATTTTTTTATGCAAGTCTAAGCATTTTTTAATAAGTTAGTGAATGTATCTTATTAACCTACTGTCGCCATTAGCTGTTTTACGTCCAAAAACCTATAAAGGAAATTTAAAAAGGAAATAAAGAGAAGCAGACATATGATTTAACCTTATACTGTTTTACCTGTTCCACTGTTATCTGTCCACTAATCATGGATTTTGGCTTTAGCTGTCTTTGCCTTATCCAAACAACGATAATTGTGATTCAGTGCTCTCTTGGTGGCAAAAGCTGTAAAAGTGAAAAATAACAATCTCTTTCTCTGTGTCTCTGTTGCTACCTACTGATGCACCTAGGCCAGCAAAGCTCCGCTTTTCTGTCTATGACTCACATTGTGCGTTATCCAACCTTGCACACCCCTCCACCAACACCACCTGGATAAGCAAAATTAGAAAAGTGCAAGAAGATGACCAATACCAACCTCCAATGCAAATGCTGTGTGTAAAGATGACTAACGAATCTTTGTAGAAACCAAATTTGACCAACATTAAACATCATTACTTACGAGTGTAGAATTATCAGATATGAGAATATTTGCCTTAATTAAATTAAAATTGGTCACTGCAGTGTTAACCCTGAGGGCGCAACACAGAAGATGGAGAAAGTACCACAATTTTCTTTTGCTCAATATCTCTTCAAGTCAGACTATCAACACACTAACATCACATTTCTTTATTTCTGTTATTGAGATCAATAGAATTTATAGCTTAGACAATATGTAGCAGTTGCCAGATCTGAAGGAATCCCACAAAAAAATCTTCATTCTCCATTTAGTTCCTGTGAAGCTAACATATTGCTGCTGTAGGTATTTTTCCATCCATCCATCCATTCGCTTCTGCTTATCCTTTCCAGGGTCGCGGGGGGCGCTGGAGCCTATCCCAGCTGTCATAGGGCGAGAGGCGGGGTACGCCCTGGACAGGTCGCCAGTCTGTCGCAGGGCCAACACACAGGGACAGACAACCATTCACGCTCACATTCACTCACACATTCACACCTAGTGACAATTTAGATTATCCAATTAACCTATCCCCTCAAACTGCATGTCTTTGGACGGTGGGAGGAAGCCGGAGTACCCGGAGGGAACCCACGCAAACATGGGGAGAACATGCAAACTCTAGATCAATTATAAGTATGTGTTTAGCAGCTAGCACTGCCTTTTTTAAAGCAACAATAATGTGTGAAACAGTCACAGGGAATCAGAGCTAAGTAGATATGAGTGGGATGGCATAAAAGTCAAAGGCGCTGAAGGATTGATGTAAAAGAAAAAAAAGATAGAATAAACTCCAAGCAGAGAGGCTGTTAGATGGAGAATTAATGGCTATTCTAATTGTGAGTTACTGCTTCTCCTCCCAATTGCCCGTTTTGATTCCTTCAACCTAAATTGTCTCAGGACATTCATTAAACCAGGCAGTGAGACAGCAAACAGGGACAGCATGGCAACAGGAGAATATGGTCTATTGATACACTGTCATTCTTGCTGCCAGCAACTGTCTAACAGAATAAAAAATTAGGCCACAGAAAACCTTGCTTCTTTAAAACATTTTTGTGCCAAATAATGTGAGTAGACAGGACTAAACACAGTTCTTCCTGTCATACCTTTTCAGCTCTCTACTATGCAAAGTGGGACTTGTCCACTTGCCCTTGGCAGGATTTTTCAGCCCAGCTGAGTGCTAGGTTGTCCTCTACAGTTGGAATTGATTTGAGAATAGCCCAGTGTCTCCACCAAAAGCTGCTGCTAAAACCCTAAAACACTAGTTTATATTTTAACCACTGTAAACGTCCATTGTTCAAAATGAATTGAGAGATGATAGAGCTAAAAACAAAACCGACCAAATCCTTTATATGCCTTGATATTTTCATTGGTGCCGTCATGTTTATTTGCTCACTGAATCGTACTCCACTTCTCCCATAATTCATTTTAAAATCTAAAATAATGGAGATGGGCACAGTAATGAAATGACCCGCAGAAATATCAATGATGGAATATCCATCGCATCTCTACACCGATTAGAAATCCTCTTCATATACCTCGACCCTGTTAAATATGCTAAACATGACTAGCAGCTGAGTAAATGCGAGACTTAGTATAGACATAGTAACTGCCTTTGCATTAACAGTGGGATTATTACAAAGGAAAAAACCTGAGGTAGTGTAGAAAATTATACATGAGTTCTTTCCCCTCTATCCGTGGGGGTGAATATTTCTAAGCAGAAAGACAAGTGTTGTATATCTGATCAAAGTCAAGGGGAGAGAGGCTTAATCCCTCCTCAAGTAGCATTAGATAGCTGATGCCGGGGATGTAAATGAGCTCAGCTAAAGCAGTCCTAATCCTCGCCACCATCTTTAAGGGAAAAAAAAACAAAACTCTGTCACCTTTTTAAAAGCAAGAGATGCTTTTTCGTTTAATCTTGAGCATGCTCTAATGGTTTGCAAAGGAACACATTCAGTGCCTCGTATGTTGATAAACCTTGTTGGCAAAGCGTATCTTAATTTCTACTGTGCATCCCAATGAAACACTGCCAGTAAATATTAGGAAATCAGTAAGGAATTATCCACTTGAAGCCTTGAGTGTTAATGAGTTATAAATGTGGGCGTCTATTGCATGCCTACAGGAAGTCCTGTCCATAAATATTGGTGATTAATGTTGAATGATTTATGCCATGTTTATTCTTCAGCCCACAAAAAAAAGACAAATTACATCTTTGTAACTATCAGGCTTTCACCCGCGTTTTCTTGCTGCCACATCCCGAGTTGGATTATATTCAGCAGTGATCAGAGAGCGTGTGTGTTATCATGGAAACCACTTCAGAGAAAAATCATAAGGCTGCTATTAAAAAAAAAAAACCCTTAGGATCCTGTTTTTATGTCCAGAGAAAATGGGGTTTATTTATTTATTTTTTCTTAGGATAACCTTTCTCTATGATAATGTCAGCGATGCCATTTGCCACGGTGGCAAGCTCGAACATAAACACACCGCAGGGATGACAACACGTGGTTTCTGCTCACTGTAACCATGCACCTCAAGACCTAACTCAATTTACTGTTATCTACTCCGGTGTGACTCACTGCTGTATTTTGATATTTGATTGATTTATATGTCATATTTCATCATGCAAGTCCCCTAGCCCTGGCAGTCATTCTATATAATCTTGGACAATTGTGGTAGATATATTCCTTCATGTTTGACGACAATATGAGATCACAAACATGTTTTTTTGTACTGGTTGTGCATTTGCAATTTATTTACGCCATTTAGAGGTGGACCTTGGGGTATGCGACATGTGCTTCACTTTCCTTTTTTACTGTTATTTTCCCCTGACTTGCAAATTGAGCATCTATAATATGGTTGTTTCGCTGTGATGAGTTTTTTAGTGATCATTGTCAGCTGTTGAAAAGTTAAATTGTAATCCATTTACTGTCTGCTGCTTGAGCAACATAAAATCAAAGGTAGTGTGCATGTTTGAATGAAATTACCCAACATCCCCACAGGAATGAATAAAATTCATTTTCATCCTGTAGATCAGATACCCATGTTGTCATTGTACCTCCTAATGCATCCCAAATACATGCAGTCAGTTTTAATGGATTTCACAAATACTGTTTTTATGCGGCCTTGTCAGACTCTCAAGCTTTTTGTGTGCTTATAATTTTCACCAATTTTATAAATAAGTGTGTGGTCTAGTGGTCATTTCATAATAACTGTTCTTTTCTGTGTTGTTGTTCAATTTTATACCAGTCTGTGTAGCAGAAACACTTCCAGAGCACAATACTTCTCAGTGCCAGACACACGCTATAATCGACTGGTAAACAGTAAATGTTTTCAGACTCTGCTTTTGGAACGATGGTAGAAATGATACACATGTCCTCCATTATTCGTTCTGCGGGCCATTTTCCATAAGACGTGCTCAAATACATACAGGCAGAAGCTGCTGGCCTCGACATCTGAGCAAACCTCTAATGTCAACTCTGACTAGACCCACCTCGACTGCCAATTCTTTAAAAATACTAGAAACACCATTACAAAAAGAAGGTTGAAGAACACTTCTCCAACTCCAACCCCCGACGCATGTGGCAAGGACTCCAGACCATTACAGATTACAGGACCACCAAACCCTGCCCCACATCCTCTGATGTCTCCTTCCTCAACGAGCTCAACAACTTTTATGCTCGTTTTGAGCGAGGGAACCCCACAACCACAACCAAAACAGACATGATGCCAGACCACCAACCTCTGACTCTCTCCCCCACCGATGTAGGAGCGGTGCTGAGCAGGATCAATGTCCACAAGACTGCAGGTCCTGATGGCATCCCCGGGCATGTTCTCAGAGCGTGTTCTGGGGAGCTTGCAGGAGTGCTCACAGACATATTCAATCTGTCCTTGGCCCACGCTGTGGTACCGGCCTGCTTCAAATCCACCTCCATTGTCCCGATACCCAAAAACTCCAACCCATCTAGCCTCAATGACTACCGCCCAGTAGCCCTCACCCCCATCATCACTAAGTGCTTAGAGCAGCTGGTCCTAGCACACTTCAAATCCTGTCTCCCCCCCACCCTGGACCCCCACCAATTCGCATACCGCCAGAACAGGAGCACAGAGGATGCAGTCTCCATCGCACTGCACTCTGTCCTCTCACACCTGGACAACAACAACACCTATGCCAGAATGCTGTTTCTAGACTTCAGTTCAGCGTTCAATACAATCCACCCCTCACAACTCATCAGGAAACTGACAGACCTGGGCATCAGTTCCCTCATCTGCAAATGGTTACTGGACTTCCTGACCAACCGCCCCCAACATGTCCAGCTGGACAACCGCTGCTCATCTACAATCACAATGAACACCGGTGTACCACAAGGCTGTGTGATGAGCCCTTTCCTCTACTCCCTCTTCACCCACGATTGCAGACCTGCTGATGGTTCCAACACCATCATTAAGTTTGCAGATGACACCACAGTGATTGGCCTCATCAGTGACAACGATGAGGCCGCCTACAGGGGAGGAGGTGGATCGTCTGGCTGAGTGGTGCGACACAAACAACCTGCTGCTTAACACTGAGAAGACTAAGGAGCTCATCGTGGACTACAGGAGGAATGCTGACCCACATCCACCCATCCACATTAAGGGGACGGCTGTGGAGCGTGTGAGCAGCTTCAAGTTCCTGGGAGTCCACATCTCCGAGGATCTCATCTGGATGACCAACTGCTCCAAGCTGGTCAAGAAGGCTCACCAGCGCCTCTTCTTCTTGAGGACTCTGAGGAAGAACCACCTGTCCTCAGACATCCTGGTGAACTTCTATCGCTGCACCATCGAGAGCATCCTGACCAACTGTATAACAGTCTGGTACGGGAACTGCTCTGCCTCGGACCGGAAGGCATTGCAGAGGGTCGTGAAAACTGCCCAACGCATCGCCGGAGCACCACTTCCTGCCATAAAGGACATCTACAGGAAGCGGTGTCTGAAAAGGGCTGGGAAAATCATCAAAGACCCCAGTCACCCATCACATGGACTCTTCACCCTCCTGCCCTCTGGGAGGCGCTACAGGAGCCTCCGGACTAAGACCACCAGGTACCGGAACAGCTTCTTCCCCACAGCTGTCAGACTCCTGAACTCTGCCTCCTGACATCTGACCCACATTAAACTCATGGACTGAACATACACACACCCACAACCACCTACAGACGGAAGGTTGTCGGTTCGAGCCCCGGCTCGGACAGTCTTGGTCGTTGTGTCCTTGGGCAAGACACTTCACCTGTTGCCTACTGGTGGTGGTCAGAGGGCCCGGTGGCGCCAGTGTCCGGCAGCCTCCCAGGGTGGCTGTGGCTACAACGTAGCTTGCCATCACCAGTGTGTGAATGTGTGTGTGAATGGGTGAATGACTGGATATGTAAAGCGCTTTGGGGTCCTTAGGGACTAGAAAAGCGCTATATAAATACAGGCCATTTTACAATGGACAACTGTAAACACACAAATAATAACATGGACTGAACCACCACTCACAACCACTAGCACTTTATATAGCCTCTGTAGAAATTATCCACATATCTCACTTATCTTAACTGCACTACTGTATAGTTCTGTGTAAATAATCATTCTGTACATACGATAATTTTTAATCCTACAACTGTTCATAACTTGCATAGTTCACATTTCTGTATAACTGTATATCTCATATTTCTGTATAGTTTTTTATTTCATATTCTGTATAGTTTTTTTCATATTTATATCCTGTTCATAGTCTGTACAGTACTCACTACAGCCTGTACATACTTATAGTTATAGAATATTCATAACATACTTCATACCGTGTACATTATAACATACCATAATAGACCAATTTCTGTAATATACTTACATATCTATATTATTGCTAATATATATTGTAATATATCTATATCACTAAAGCACTTCTGGATGGATGCAAACTGCATTTCGTTGCCCTGTACCTGTGACATGTGCAATGACAATAAAGTTGAATTCTATTCTATTCTAACTAAAGGACAATGCATGCACACACCACAGGACTGAAAAATGGCTTCTTCCCCAGAGCTGTCAAACTGTTAACAAGGGACCCTGTCTACACCATCACTACAACATACACACACAGAAATATACACATCCTGCCTCCTTCAGTGACTTAACTTTCTACCATGCAATATTCTCATTTGCATATTGCACCAACTGAACTGTGTATTGAAGTCTTTACTGACTGAAGTTGTGCAGTATGCTCCTGTGCTAGACATTGTATTTTTTGCACACCTAACTGCATTTTTGCACACCTAACTGCACTCTTATCTCCACACCAAATTGCACTCTTTAATGCAGGGGTAGGCAGTTAATTTTCCCACGGGGCCACACAAGAAACTGGGACTGCCTGTGGTGGGCCGCACTGCAGAAGTGAGTTCAGTTAAGTTGGGGCCTCCACAACACGTAGCCCTGTGGGGAAATTAAATACCCACTCCTGCTTTAATGCAACTCAATAATACCTGTGACTTTTTTGGATTGTTTTTTATGAATTTTTGATACTTTGACAGTGCCATCGTAATAATGTGGTACAGTCTTCCCCATCAGTGCAGTGTTAACATTTAGTTAAGTTCCTTATGCATTATTTCTGTGAAGGTTCTCAGTCATCCAGGTCATCTCAATCTAAGGAGCTTGGAAAGAAAAGTGTCTGGACTTCTTTAAGTTTCTTGAAGACATTTCACCTCTCATCTGAGAAGCTTCTTCACTTCTAAGAGAACACCATTGCTCCTAGTCATTGTTCTTAAGACCAAAATATCCTGGCTGTATAATAATATACTGAATTAGGATTTACCAAGGATAATTATATGCTTAGACAGAGATTCACTGTTAAAATTTAGGTAAATAAATTAAATTGAGGTAAACACTTTGCACCAAATTCCTCTTTGACATTGACATCTTCTCTTATATTTCTTTCAGTCTATGTCAACAAATCATAGCCCCATCTCATCGTCCACCATGCACTCTGATAATAGCCCTGATAATAACTTAGTATCACAGAAAGAAAATATTTACTTCACTTTTGAATTGCTGTATAAGAAGTACTGTGTAGTAATTCTGATAGAGGTCTGAACTGAGGATTAAGAAGAAAAAAATAGATACTTAAAACTTTTCTGAAGCTTTAAGAAATTATTGCAAGTTTCCAATAAACTGGAAAATAAAAGAAGTGATTTGTATTAAACTGTAAGAATTTTTGAATCATTTTGAATTTGATTGAAGTGCCCACTGACTACTGGGGAAGGAAGGAGCCTCTAAGCCTTCCAGGATGTATTAAATTCAGTACTGAACACATTCAACAACTCACAACATAACTCATAATTATTGCCATCACCGCCACGCTAGAATTCCATTTAAAGGTGTGAACATCATGTAAAGTTACGAGAATAAATTCATCCCTTAAAGTGGAGTGCAGAACTTTAGCATATAAAAGAACCTCCTTTATTCAAGCTCTTGCCAAACAAGTTCACACAGTACTGATTAAGCCAATCAACCGCAGGTAAATCACTTTGTGTTTTACATTATACCGGATTCTGCTGTCTGGGGCTGTATTCCCACGCTGGTGCACCAGTACTGATGTATTTTAAATTAATCAGCAATGATTGCGACAGAGACTTAGCAGACTACAGATGTTGCCGAGGAACTAGTAGTGCGGCAACTTGGGAGCAAAGACTAGGTCTGAAATATCTGGGAAACCTTGACAGTGTTTATGTGATTACTATCACTGCCAGTAGGGGGAGACAGAAATTCCACCAGTCAAAATTAACTTTGTCTTTCAAAATCAAAAAACTATTTTTATGATACTGTCAGCTGTGTCAGTGAGAGCTGGTATATAAATGACTTTGACAGGTTAACAGTAAGGTAGAAATCAGCATGTAGAAAACACGTCTTTATTTTAAAGATCCTATTATGAATGAGGGTTAGTTTGACATGTGAAGATGTTTGCGTTGAGGCCTGCTGGCAGAATCTTCCTCTGACATTTTCATTTTTCCCTTCCATGCCTGTCTTGTCTCTCCCCTGTCTGTTTTTGTTTCTTATAGAAACACAGTGTTTCTTTCATTCTTCTCTATACTCCTGTTTGTTTCCCTTCTCACTTATTTTTTTCCATTACATGTCCTATACCCTCTTCCCTTCCCTTTCATTATCACAGGCTTTTCTGACACTTCCTCCTAGCTCTATTTTCTTTGATGGCCATGGGGATACTTTATACAGCCCTCCTGTCTATCATCAAGGTTAAAATATGATATTGCTCCTCTGGTCGGATTCAGAAGCGCTTTAATATCATTTTAATTTCAGTCGATAGCAATTACTCCACAGGTCTGTGGGGCCTGTTAAGAGATACGCCATATGCCAAACAGGGTAAGTTTTAGCATGATGGAGAGTATGATGACTTTAATCCAGAATCAAATGTCTTTACAATTTTTTGGCATTACAAGGCTGCTGGCATTCAACAAATGAGCCTAAACCAAGCTTACCAATTGGGATAGTCTACAAAGTCTGCCCTTGATATGAATCGTACATGTACAGTATCAATTTTCCAATTACTGGCCGTCTCATAAAGACTTTGATCAATTGCAGTAGCTCTGCTAATGTGTCAAAAGGACATGGATCAAACTAACAAGCGGCTCGTGCTCATGTCTGCACCCCCCCCCCCCCGGGTCTTCATCTCCTTTCAAACATCAGCTTCCTTGTTCCTTGACCAATCATGTAATGCAGCATACAGGAATGTTCCAAGGCTGGCAGGTCTGACAGCCCTGTGTGGAGCACTGAGCCATCAAAGGTTTCAGCTGGCACAGCTGAGTGTCACGTATTAGTCTTAAATGATGTGAAAACTGTGAAAGCCCTGCCATCATTAGAATTCTTTAGGGAGAAGAAACGGATAGAGGGATAGAGGGGAGGGTGGTGAATAATAGCGAAAAGTGAGAGGGCTCAGAGGAGGGGAATGAAGTGAGAGATGGAGAGATATGAGAAAGAGTTGTGGAGGGAAAGGGACACGGAGTGAAAGAGAGCGAGCCACTGTTATGGTAGACAGCATTAACATTCAGCTGATGCGCCATGCACCCCACATTGGATTTTTCTTTCTTTTTTTAACAGCATTCTAAACTCTGTTTATGACCACTTTTTCTGTTTCTTTGTTTTTTTGACATATAAGTGGGGCTCAGGGGGAGCAGTGATGAGTTTATGACTATCAGAGAAAGCGCAGGAGATATTTAGGATATTACCCCCTTATCGTGACCAAATTAGTACCCATCTAATTTGTAAATTATTCTGCTCTGTCACTCAACTAAATGTTTCATGATTCTTGCCCTCATAAAGACAACACAGCTGACCTTTTAATCTTGCGATTCCTGTCATCGGCAGTCCCACAGTTGTGCTGAAATAAGCTCTACATAGTGGATTTGACAACCTGTGAATGTGTAGAAACAATTATGAGTTTAAAGGGCCTGCACAGCTCCACTTGCTACTTCTATCAGTCCTTCTCTGGTTTGTATTTATCTGAGAAGACAGGTACAGATGTTTTATGCCTGCGGTCACATTTCCCTCATGTTGAACTTTGAGAAACAGGTCTAAAATAACCCAGAGACCATGTGTCTGTTCTTCTCTTACCCCTCCCCGACCGTTTTTTTTCTCTTTGGTGACTGACAGCGGAGGACACATGCGGTGGCACCCTGAGGGGCTCCAGCGGGCTCATCTCCAGCTTCGATTTCCCCAGTGGTGAGTCCCCCAGCACTGGCGGAAGCGGAGGTGCTGGGGGCCTGGGCAGCAGCGGGGAGTGCAAGTGGACCATCCTGGCAGATCCGGGAGACACTATTTCTCTGGTGTTTACTGAATTTCAAATGGAGGAGAAGTCAGATTATCTGGAAATCGAGGGATCTGAACCGCCGACCATCTGGTGAGTTGACCTGCGTGGAGGAATGAGGGTGGGAAGTGCTGGTATTTCATCAAATGAGCATTTAGTTTTTTTATATTAAGAGTCGTACCGCGACAGGTGGTGTGTACAGTATGTTTGGTGTTGACAAAGTGTTAAAAGAAAAGTGTCTATGATTTGTGTGAGACAAGATTGTGTTAGTAGCATTGGAGGTTGGGTTTCCACAAGTTTTAAGGTGTGTAATATATTTTCTAGAGCACATTATCTTTCTGCAAAGAAGAAACAGGCTTTAGTATTAGAGTAAAACTGTAAAATCATGGCACATTTATTACTTTTATCATTATTCATTTGCGCTGCTAGTACAAAGTCAGATTTTATTGACATGAAACTTAACTAAGTAATAAAACATTTTTTATTTCTGTAGAATAATATCACATTTAGTCTTTTAGTAGGCTTTACAGGTCCATAGCTGCAGTTACAAACCCAGGCATATTGTCTAAGGGAAAAACTCCCCAAAAATGGGCAAAGAAATACTGAGAGGTCCAGTAAATGTTTAGGTTTCGACGGGGCAATTATAAAAATGGAACAGAAAAGTAGAGCACCTGCATTTTAAACTAAAACAAGCAAGTGTGTTGGTCATTCTTCCCAGTCGGAGTTTTACTTTTTAAGCTTTTTATTACACCAGAAACAGACATGAGTACAATCAACAGTAGCTGCGTAGAATAGTTACACACACACACACACACACACACACACACACACACACACCAAAAATACACAAATTAAGTAGACTGTACTAATGTATGACATATAACCAAAACTTCAGCACCAGTAAAGCCTAAAGCATCAATAAAAGTTATTGTCTAATGGGAAAACAGGGGTAATAATACTCAAGCAAAACATTTGCAGCCTGAAATAATGACATCCAAGTCATTTAAATTCATTTAGTGACACCAGCTCCTTAAGTTTCAGTTGAATTTGCAGCTGATTCCGCAAGGAAGGAACTGCAAATTTGAATACTCTTTTTCTGAATTCAGCGCAAGTGCGTGTCAGTAAGTAAAATGGGAGCAGACCAAGAATAGTTTTAAATCAAAGGATATACCAGTGGTAGGTGTTCCCTTTAACTTATAAGCTTATAAGCTTGTGTAAGCAGTGGCTGCTAAAATTCATCCACTGGCCTTAGCCCACACAAGCATTTTAAATACAAAATGGCAGGGGCGGATCTAGAAGGGTGGCATGGGGTGGCAAGTGCCAGCCTAAAATGATCTCTTGCCACCCCAAGTGCCACCCCAGTTTTGCATATGACAGTGTTGTTTATTAAAATAAGATAGCATTAACAGTTTGAGCGTAGTTACAGTCAACAGTGAATATAAATGCTAAAACTGAATATATTGCATAGTGTCCCCCCCCCCCCCCCTCCACCATTAACAAATGGTTCAGCCCATAGCAGGACCGGCTTTTTTCTTGTTTTCAGTAGCAAGTGATGTTTATGATTGTGCCAGAGCACATTTTGAACAACACCATGGGAATTTCGGATTTTACACAGGTGGTTGGATGTTACACTCTGGAAATGGAAGGAAGGTGAGTGTTATTAACCCTCTGTGGTCCAGGGACACGCTGCACCTCCAAATCACATGACTGATGTAAGCTGACATAGCAACAAGCTGCAGCCACGCTGAGTCTCTATTTCAGCCCACATTGAAAGTTCAGACTTCAAAGTTTTTAAATTTTAATTACAGGCCAGTAAATCCAGAGTTATGATAATATATATAATCCATGCTTTTTTCTAAATACTGTCGTCACGTTTTTTGTGTGTGTGTGTGTTTTAAGCGTTTTCTAAGGACAGCGCAAAAACAGTAAAGAAAGGAAAAAAAGCCACCTCTTTCCTATCGGTGGAAAAATGCACCATGTCGACCAATTTTTAAAAAAGTCAACACGTGGGATTTGGTTGTTTAGGGAGAGGGGAGAGTTTTGGGAGTGACGGTAACGGCAGCGAGACAGAGCGAGCGAGTGAGAGAGAGAGAAAGCGAGAGAGAGAGCGAGAGAGAGAGAGTTTTTAGATGTGGGAGATTTGTGACGTTTAGTGTGGAGTGTACAGTTAGTGTGTTGTGTTGTCTTGTGTAGCTGTTCTGTTGTGTAGTCGTTTTGTTTTGTGTGTCAGTGAGGGAACTAATGAATGTCACTAAGGCACATTTGCAACGTAAACACTGTCACTAAGTAGAAAAGCAGCGGAGTGATACACGTGCTGTTGTCAGGCCTGCAGGTTTATCCCTGTGCTGTTCTCCTCTGTCTTTTGGTGGACAAACTTTTTTTTTTACTGGCACACATCATTTGTGGGGCATCTTATTGCGACACCTGACTGTTCTCTCATTTTAGTTTTAGTAATATTTTAAATGGTTGTACAAAATAAAAGAAACAGCAGGTGTATTGGCTGCATTTTTAGATAAATAGTTGTATATGTTTACAAAATTTACAATTTATATTTGCATTTCAAGTTCTAAAAATTTACTCAACATGCCTGTGGGGTTTTTTTACAGTAAAAAAAATACTACTAGGATTTTAAGTTCTTTGTGTGATTTCAGATCAGTAATACTAATGCAGTATGTCAGTGAAAAAAACAACTAAATTCAGTTGAGCTGAAAAGAATGATACCAAACAAGGCAAGAGGAAAAAAATAAAATGAAACAATTTGAGGGTGAAATACAAACGTAAACTCAAAAGGAGTCAAACATGGTCGGTTGTATTTCAGACCTCAGTGGGTTAATCCAACAAATCATGAAAAATTAGGTTTAAATTTTTGTTCATGACAGTGCAGATTTCTGACATTTTGTGTAATTTAAGCTGTAACAACGTGATTGTTTTCTAACAAAAAACAGTGTGAAACTTAAGTTAGACTTGTGTTTGTAAATGAACCGCCCCATGTTGTGTAGCTTTCTGGATTTTATACTTATTGGGCTACATGTTTATTTATTATACAGGCTATACAGTACATAACATCAAAACTCACATGTTTTATGTAACTAAAGTGTGTAATTATGTGGGCTACAGACAATAATTAAGTTATAGACTATAGCCACCCCATTTGATTACTTTGCCACCCTCATGCCACCCTAAAAAAATTTCTCTAGATCCGCCCCTGCAAAATGGTTGTGCTGTGCTGTCGTACCGTGTGTGTGTGTGTGTGTGCGAGTGTGTGTGTGCGATGTGGCTTGTCTGAGGACCAGACGAGCCACATCACATAGCTCTGACAGTGACATGCAGAGGTGGGAGTGTGATGATATGGGGCTGCACAAGTATAAAAGGTGTTGGGGAGATGGCATTGATAGATGGCGCCATGAATGCTTGTGGATATAGCAAAATACTAGCTGACAAGATGACTCCCAGTCTCCAGAAGACTGGCAGAAGAGGAATATTGCAGCATGATAATGATCCAAGCATACTGCCAACATCATACTAACGTTTCTCTTTTTAAATATATTTTTGGGGGGTTTTAGCCTTTATTGAAATAGGATAGCAGAGCCAAGACAGGAGAGCTGAGAGAGAGACCAGGGGAAGGCACACATTAAATGTCCTTGGGGGAGATTCAAACCCAGCCTCTGCATTACCCTTACGATATATGGATTGCCTGCTCAATCCAGTGAGCTAAACTGGCTCTGTACTAAAGGTTGTAAAGAATTAAAAAAGCAAATCTATGACCTGGCCTAGTATGTTGCCCTACTTAAACATCTAATGGGTAACTCACAGAGAATGATAGAACAACACAACCTGACCCAGGAAATCTGACCCACCATAAATAAAAGTGGCCCTGTACTGAAAAAAAGAAAGATTTGAATGTCTGTAATGAACTTTTGCACTATTTTGGAGCCTCTGTTTTTCATATAGGTGATCTAAAATGCTAGCTTTAGTTTTACATACAAGCTAAAATGCCACTTGGCACAACAAGAGTATTTAATATAGTAATCAGATCACATTTAATTCAGTTTAAAAAAATTTCCAGCTGGGCAATTTTGTGCAATACAATGACTGGACAATGTTTTATTATAAACAAGACAAAAATGATATGGGAACTGAGAATAAATAAGTTTAGACTGTACCTGTAAAGACTGCAAGAGATTTGCAACTCAAAGTTTATTCCAAAGAGAGGTTGATGCATAGTAAGATGAAGCTGTATCGCATCAAGATATTTTCTTAGTTCTTCTGATAACAACTGGGCTGCCTATTGACATCTTACAGCATGCAAAGGAACAAAGGTTTGTTATTTAGGATGCAGAGATTATGAAATCCTGTGGAGATATAAGCTTGAAAATATCAATTTGGCCAATTGGCCATTTTTTGCTTATTGCTTATTCATTTTTGTTGCCATTCATCCCTCCCTTCTCTGCCAGCAACCAAAGAAATCTGTAAAAAAATAAATAAGTAAGTTATCAAGTTTAATGATACAGATCCATGAAATTAGATCCCATATGTAAAAACAAAAACAAAACACTGGCCTCTGCCATCGGGGATTGTGATATTATTTATGGATAAGCTGATGGCAGTCAACAAGGTGATATTGGTCAATACAGATGTTCTGTTGAAACACCTGTGCACCCTTGTTTATATGCATTTTATAGAATGTTCCTTTTAAAACAGCTGCGTGTTGGAAACATAGAAGTGATAAATATGCCTTTAATGAATTTTCATAGACAGTTGTTGGGAAAATAAAAGATTTTAAATATGCCTCATGGATCTGGAACGCTAAATAGATTCACAAATTTGCTGTTGCTGTAATTCAAATTGCACACGAATGAAAAATCTTTGACAGAGTTTTGTCTAAACAAATTTTTTCTGGTTTTCTGTAGATGTTTGATGTAGAAATCACTCTAAACTGAAACAAGGAAGTATGAAATTGGTTTAACCCCTAACCTCAAGGCTAAGGTTATTCATCTCCTTTTTGTCCTGTGCGAATGGGAGCGTGCGCCTGCTTTATTTGATCCTGCCAGGCGTTAATTATAATTGGCTCAAAGAAAATCTAATCAATCATCAAGCTAGCGCTTTTTTGTCCCTTAGAGTTGTCATACTGAGTCAGAGAGAGCGAGAGAGGCAAACACTGTGTCAGTGAGAGACCGAGTCAAAAAGAGAGGTGCTCTGGGTGTGGTGATGACTGCTAAGTATTGTATGTTGACGCAGCTAAGAAGAGTGTGGCAGGAAGCCGATACGGGATGACACTGATGTGTTTTGACAGGCCATCAGGTAACCCTCTTCTCATAGGTGTAAAAGCTCCAATTTTAACTCTTTCACTGACAGAAATACGTTTCCTTTTTAAAGGTTTAGAGCCCCACTGGAAATGCTTTGTGGGGTTTTTTGTGTCTTCTACTTTCCAGAAAACTACACAGTAAAAAACAGAGTGTCAATTTTACACTTAGAGAGTTGATTTTAACTCCGTTTCAGATAACATTT
>JAQSNX010005657.1:0-31796 GCA_029532605.1 Oreochromis grahami
TTCCTACTAAACTGCTCAAAGAAGTCCTGCCATTAATTAATGCTTCAATCTTAAATATGATCAACCTATCTCTAATAATCGGCTATGTACCACAGGCCTTCAAGGTGGCTGTAGTTAAACCTTTACTTAAAAAGCCCTCTCTAGACCCAGCTGTCTTAGCTAATTATAGGCCAATCTCCAACCTTCCTTTCATATTAAAAATCCTTGAAAGAGTAGTTGTCAAACAGCTAACTGATCATCTGCAGAGGAATGGCTTATTTGAAGAGTTTCAGTCAGGTTTCAGAGCTCATCACAGCACAGAAACAGCTTTAGTGAAGGTTACAAATGATCTTCTTATGGCCTCTGACAGTGGACTCATCTCTGTGCTTGTCCTGCTAGACCTCAGTGCTGCGTTCGATACTGTTGACCATAATATCCTATTAGAGCGATTAGAACATGCTGTAGGTATTACAGGTACTGCACTGCAGTGGTTTGTATCATATCTATCTAATAGACTCCAATTTGTGCATGTAAATGGAGAGTCCTCTTCACACACTAAGGTCAATTATGGTGTTCCACAGGGTTCAGTGCTAGGACCAATTCTATTTACATTATACATGCTTCCCTTAGGCAGCATCATTAGAAGACATAGCATAAATTTTCACTGCTATGCAGATGACACGCAACTCTATCTATCCATGAAGCCAGATAACACACACCAATTAGTTAAACTGCAGGAATGTCTTAAAGACATAAAGACCTGGATGGCCGCTAACTTTCTGCTTCTTAATTCAGATAAAACTGAGGTTATTGTACTCGGCCCTGAAAATCTTAGAAATATGGTATCTAAGAAGATTCTTACTCTGGATGGCATTACCTTGGCCTCCAGTAATGCTGTCAGGAACCTTGGAGTCATTTTTGACCAGGACATGTCCTTCAATGCACATATTAAACAAATATGTAAGACTGCTTTCTTCCATTTGCGCAACATCTCTAAAATTAGAAATATCCTGTCTCAGAGTGATGCTGAAAAACTAGTTCATGCATTTATTACTTCCAGGCTGGACTACTGTAATTCACTATTATCAGGATGTCCTAAAAACTCGCTGAAGAGCCTTCAGCTAATCCAAAATGCTGCAGCAAGAGTCCTGACAGGGACTAGAAAGAGAGAGCATATTTCTCCTGTTTTGGCTTCCCTTCATTGGCTTCCTGTTAAATCCAGAATTGAATTCAAAATCCTGCTCCTCACATACAAGGTCTTAAATAATCAGGCCCCATCTTATCTTAATGACCTTGTAGTACCATATCACCCTATTAGAGCACTTCGCTCTCGCTCTGCAGGCCTACTTGTTGTTCCTAGAGTATTTAAAAGTAGAATGGGAGGCAGAGCCTTCAGTTTTCAGGCCCCTCTTCTGTGGAACCAGCTTCCAGTTTGGATTCGGGAGACAGACACTATCTCTACTTTCAAGATTAGGCTTAAAACTTTCCTTTTTGCTAAAGCATATAGTTAGGGCTGGACCAGGTGACCCTGAATCCTCCCTTAGTTATGCTGCAATAGACGTAGGCTGCCGGGGATTCCCATGATGCATTGAGTTTTTCCCTTCCAGTCACCTTTCTCACTCACTATGTGTTAATAGACCTCTCTGCATCGAATCATATCTGTTACTAATCTCTGTCTTTCTTCCACAGCATGTCTTTCATCCTGTTTTCCTTCTTTCACCCCAACCGGTCGCAGCAGATGGCCACCCCTCCCTGAGCCTGGTTCTGCCGGAGGTTTCTTCCTGTTAAAAGGGAGTTTTTCCTTCCCACTGTCGCCAAAGTGCTTGCTCATAGGGGGTCATATGATTGTTGGGTTTTTCTCTGTATTTATTATTGTGCTATCTACTGTACAATATAAAGCGCCTTGAGGCGACTTTTGTTGTGATTTGGCGCTATATAAATAAAATTGAATTGAATTGAATTGAATTGAATCCTTCACTGCGCACATTAACGCCGTGGATAAAAACATCAAGTTCACCAGGGAAGACACAAAGGATAACTGTTTGCCTTTCCTGGACTGCGCTGTGCACATTGAAGAGAATGGCAACCTCAACATTGAAGTTTACCGGAAGCCCACACACACGGACCAGTACCTCCTCTTTGACTCCCATCACCCTCTGGAACACAAACTTGGAGTAATTAGGACGCTACACCACCGGGCAGAACTTGTTCCCTCTAAGCCTGAAGGGAAAAAGAAGGAACACACACATGTAAAGGAAGCACTGAAAACATGTGGTTATCCTAACTGGGCGTTCATAAAGTCAGCAAAGAGGCACAGAAAAGAAGATCAGACACCAGCGAGGGAGGATAAGAAAGACAGACGCAACAACATTGTCATCCCCTATGTAGCCGGTGTATCAGAGAAACTCAGGAGAGTTTTCTCCAAGCACGACATCCCAGTGTACTTCAGACCCAGCAACACACTCAGACACAAACTGGTTCGCCCGAAAGACAAAACTCCAAAACACAGACTGAACAACGTGGTGTATGCTGTACAGTGCAGTGAGGAATGCCCGGACCTCTACATTGGCGAGACCAAACAGCCACTTCACAAGCGCATGGCACAACATAGAAGAGCTACCTCCACAGGACAAGACTCAGCAGTCCACCTGCATCTTAAGGATAAAGGTCACTCTTTCGAGGATGCCAATGTTCACATATTGGACAGAGAGGACAGATGGTTTGAAAGAGGAGTGAAAGAGGCCATCTATGTCCACTGTGAGCGACCATCTTTGAACAGAGGCGGTGGTTTACGACACCAACTGTCTGCCATCTATAATCCAGTTTTGAGTTCCCTCCCCAGACGCCTTAACGCCCACTCACATCCTGGGCCATCTGACCTCAGGAAATCACATGATAGGGTGGGGCCAGGTTTCACAATGAGCTCACCCGAAACCCTGGCTGATTAGGTACCACACCCGCTTTCACACCTTGTCGCATGTGATTAGAGGATCACCAGGGGGTCCTTTGTCCCTCTTTGGGGGGATACTCCCACTGGGTTTAAATCTGGGACTCTCGGCCATTTGACCTTAGAACTGAAGAAGCTTCTCGGATGAGAGGTGAAACGTCTTCAAGCAACTCAAAGAAGTCCAGACGCTTTTTTCTTTGCAAACTCCTTTGACTTCATATTGGAATGAATTGACAACCCAGAGCGTCGCATAAAAACGTGGAAGGGTACCTTCAGCGTCAGCATGAGAAGTTAAGGGACGTGACAAATCGTCAGTATTTTACGCGTCGGGAGTGAGAACGGGTTGGACAAGAACCAGCAGGTCTGTGAGGAAAGGGAAAACAAACACGAACCCTCAGTAGAGATCAGTGTTGGCTTCTTATTTTAATAAACTCAGTTTTCAACTCAGTTTTCAGTTCGGTAGGTGTTCAAACCTTTTTCATTTAATCTGTCCTCTTTGTTGGGCTGTTGTAGGCATTTATTTTTATTCTTAAAAGTTGAATAAGCTGTACTTTAACTCTTTAAAACCTGAACAGTTCAATCTTTTTGAAAATGGAGTGATTACTGAACCTTCTGGCGAATTAAAAAAAACAAACATATATGAGTTTTAATTAGTATGATATTTGCTATTCTCCAAGAATGTATTCATTTCAGTTCCTAGTTATTTGGCTTTTAAGTGCCTCTTTAACTTCCTTGCCACTCCACCTGGCTGTTGATATAAATCAGTAAAATGTAATCTTTTCTTTGTTGCTGTTCAGCTGTGATTTGTTCCAAACAAGAAACATGTCTCTTTTCCTCCTTATTAACCTCCTCATTGATTGACAATTGGATCGGCCCTTGTATGTGTCATGCACTCATAGTTCCCATCATTCAACACATGCTCAAAGACATGAATTTCTGTTTGACTGAAGCATTTCTTTAGGATTTATTTCTTTTAGAATTTTCATTTGCACGAGGAAGAGTGCATAGAAAGGAAATAATAGAAGAATTCATTCCATATACTTTCTTGTAGCTGTATATTGCAGTAACAATGTATGATAGTTACAAAATTGTGCATTCCACCTGACCGTGCCTTACAGCTCAGCAGCTTTGGGAATCACTGGGTTAATACAGAAATCAATTTTTTGCTGCTTATCTGGATTCATATTGTGTTCATTCAGGTAATTATGTCACAGCAGATTATTGTTGTGTACTTCTGGGAGAAACTGAAAAACTTGAAAATAACAAACAAATTTTGTGATTGTCCCTTTTGGTTTTCTGCCTTAGTTTTATAATTCGGGCTGCAGTCTGTGCAGTGTTTAAAGGGCTTAAACCTGGAGGCAGACAACCTGTGCATAGGTCTTTAACATGCATTAACTGCAGTCTTAAAGACCCAGGAGGCAAAAGAAAGAATCTGTGTATATTATGAAGTACTAATATCAACTTGTAAAAGTTAGCACTGATAAAAATACGTAGAGATTGTGTTCAGCTGTGAAGCTTTGATTAGTTCTGGTTTATCAGCCTTTGTTGCAGGTGAATATTCCAAAATGTCAGCCTTATAAAGTTTAAGTGTTTTTTTTAAAATGAAAACAGATGACTGATGTGGGAAAAAAAATCTAAAGATTAAAAAGGAGTTGGAAGAGTTATTACATTTTTTATTAGCATCTTTTTTTTTTTTTTTTTTTTTTTTTTTTTTTTAGATTTGTGAAGCACATTTTTTATTCATAAAGTAATGCCAGATATCTTGGTTGATTTTTCTTCTATGTGGTAGCTCTAATAAAAACACCTATATTACTGGCTGACATGTTATTTTCAAGAATCACTCCAAAAAATAATGTCTGATCCAATTTCTTCTACTTATCCAGTAGAAGGTGGGTGGGATAGGCTGCCTATCCCACCCACCACAGGGTGAACGGCAGGACAGCTAACCGGTCTGTCTCAAGGCTAACACAAAGAGACAGACAACATTCACATTCACATCTATGGACAATTTATAGTTACCAGTTAACCTAACCCCACTAACTTCATGTCTTTGGACTGTGGGAGAAAGCCTGAGTACTTAGAGACAACCCACAAAGACACAGGGAGAATAGCAAACTCCACAGAGAAAGGCCCTGGTTGCCTGTAACATCACCAAAGTATGACCACTTTGGTTGTGGGAGAGTGATGGTCGGGGAGGCATATCCATGGAGAGATGCAGAAACTTTTACAGGGCAGGCAACAGCATCCTGAGTGCCATTAGGTATCAGGATGAAATCCTTGGACCCACTTTCAGGCCCTATGCTGGTGCAGTGAGTCCTGGGTTCTTCCTAATGCACCACCATACCTGTGACCATGCGATGAGAACGTGCAGGCAGTCCAACACCTCTGGTACATTATGCCTCATCCATATGATAGTGCGAGGTTGCACCTCGGACTGTCCAGGAGCTCAATGATCCAGATGTGGGAGGAGATTCTCCCAGGGCACCATCAGTTGTTAGGCATGCATACAAGCACATTTTTCAGTTGGTGGCATTTTTTTCCCCTCACTGAGATCTAATGTGTTTTCAAAGTTTTCCTTTAACTTTTTGAGCTGTGTATTATGGCTTATACTAACTTCAATTTAAACCTTGTTTTATTTATTTATTCATTTTTACACACAGACATTATTTTACATAAGAATGTGCTTGTTTAAATTACAGTTAAAGTTTATAGGTAATATTTTGTGTTATCTCAATCATCCAGGGGCCCGTTCTTCGTACCTCGCTAAGTAAGTTAGCCGGATTTGAATGTTCACGATTTCGCGTGATCTTGGATCGTTCGGTTCTCCGAAGCTCATCTGGGACTAGCTGTCATAGCAACAGATCCGTAAGCGTAAACCTGCTCGGGAGCAGGTTTACTTTATGTAAACAGGATTAGTTCGCGGCCACTCAGGTATGTCCGCTGCAGTTATATGAAAGCAAGAGCGATATTTCGCCACTGTTTTACCATAAATAAATATTATCAATGTAACTAAAGATAATGCAGCATTTGATTCTTTTATTGATTTCATACAGATACATACAGGTCATTTCCGAAAAAAAGGGAAATGTACTATTAATCATTCTATTACATGTAGTAGATCATGTCAGATGTAATTCATATTTTAGAGTAGTAATAGTAAATTACTACGTGCAATCAAGATGAGAGACCACGACTATAAAAGCGAAGGTGGATTTGGGAAGTCTGTCGCAGCCATGTCCTGTCCGTTTGTACGCGAGCAAGGAAGGTGCAAGATTGATAAGGAGAGTTTACAGAATTTGGCGTATATTGCGGGATAGACAGGATCCTTTAGCTCAGCGCGACGGTGTGCTCATAGAGAGATATCGATTCTCCCGTGCGGGTATTATTTACTCTCTCTCTCTCTCTATATATATATATACTGTATATACTTACTCCCGACTTACTGTGCATGCTTCAGTCACCCCTTGCATGGGAACAGGTAAAAGTGATGGAGTGTTATGTCAAACTACACACAAAAAACCCCACAATGTCAATAAATGTCACAGTACAAAAAGGGGTGTGAGAGGGGGTGCAGGACCACCACCTGTCTTTATTTGCTCTGCCCTTTTCTTGGTTGCTGTTATAAACAAACAAACAGATTATTCCAGGGTCTCTTGTCATAGACTAAAAGCAATATAAGTGATAAATATTACCATTCTGTGGAATATTCTTATATTTCACTTTTACTTTTTCCCATGTTCTAGTGGGTCCTGTTGTGGCTCTAATGTGAAAGAGGATATGTAATATAATATAATGTGGTATAATATAATATCACATGATATAATGTAATATCATGGATCACTTACGAGTTTAATTTGTCAGCAACTTTCTGCCAGCCCTCTCTCCTTGCTTTTGCAGCCTTTGCAGTGTTCCCCTGCGTTTTAATTAAACTCTGAAACTCCTGATATCCCTCAATCAAGAGTTCTTGGTCTGCTGCCGTGAAATACTGTGCGCGCTCCTTCGACATCTTCGCCGACCAATCACAGGGTTGCCGATCAATGTTTCTACTATCGATGCGTAGCCCCTTTTAAACCACCCAGTGATCTCAGATTACTTCATCCAGCTATACTAATCGTCAACAACAGGTGTGTTCGGAGAACCGGAATAGCGAGCTCAAAGTTAGCGCGATGATTTGATCTTGGATGTGTCATTTGATCTTGGATGTAGTAAGCAAGGTACGAAGAACGGACCCCAGCTCCCAGTTTGGATTTGTGACACAGAAACCCTTTTTCTACTTTTAAGATTACACTTAAAACTTTCCTTTTAGATAATGATTGTAGTTAGGGCTGGATCAGGTGACCCTGAATCCTCCTTTAGTTAAAGGACTACCCTGCCGGGGGCTTCCCATGATGCACTGAATGTTTCTTCTTCACTCACTCACTCACTCACTCACTCACTCACTCACTCACTCACTCACTCACTCACTCACTCACTCACTCACTCACTTTTTTTTTTTTTTTTTTTACCCATGATGTGCTTATACACCACTCTGCATTTAATAATTAGTTATTATAAATCTCTGCTGCTCTTCATAGTGTGTCTTTGTCCTGACTTCCTCCTCTCACAATTTTTTGCAACAGAGGGCTGGACCCTCCCTGAGCCTTCTTCTTGTTAAAAGATAGTTTTCCCTTCCCACTTTTACTAAGTGCATGCTCATAGGGAATTATCTGAGATCTGAGATCTTTGCCTTACGATATAAAGCACCTTGAGGCGACTGTTGCTTCATATAAATAAAACAGAATTGAACAGAATAAAGAATCAGGCTAGGGCCATTTTTAGTATATTAGCAGCTCCCCTTTTTCATTACCTTTTATTAAGGTGCCTTTAAGCAACTTATGAAATACAATGAATTATATCATCTAAAATGATTTAACTTGTTTTCTAATAAAAACATGTCTCCAACCTGGTCTAACTGAAACTCTGAAGGAGACACAAGTGAATATTAACAGTTACAATCTCGAGTTATGATAGAGTAGAACATAAGAGCCTTTGATTGTGTTTCTTTCAAATTGAGATTGCAGCATTGATGTTTGTTCAAGCCACAGTTGATATTAGTATCCAGTAGTATCACATCTGGACTGAGATCTTTATTTTCATAGGAGGATATGGGACTGGGATGGGATTGGGAATCTGCATGAGGAGGAGGAGGGTCACAGCAAACTCCAGGGGAAATTTGTACAGTTGAGCCTGTTTTTTCATTTTCTTTTTATTGACATTAAAAGGTTTGTTGTCTCAGCTGCCTTTTGGTTCAAGGTGAAGCTTCAGCTATTCCTTTAAATAAATGACGCTGCTCTTTGAAGCCACTGAAACCTTGAGGCTTGTCAGCAAAACCTTCTGCAACTTGTGCTTTGCAAAATAGTCACGTGGAACTCCTGATTTGATGTGTGGGAATAAGCCTCTAAGTATGTCTTTATCTTTTTTTTTTTATTATCAAATCCCCAAAGTCTTTCAGAGAACCACACTGATCTCCTAAAGCACTGCTGGCTAAAGGTTTGGGCCTTTTGATGTATGTGTGGGGGATATTTTCAGTCTTTGGTGATGTTCTCTTTAAATTTTCAGAGTCACAATCAATATAAAAAAACACAGTCTGTTGATTTGTTTAAAATGCACAAAAATGCCGCTTCAAATGAAAAATGTCCTTCCCATCCATGCGTCTGGAAATATCTAAATGGTTTTGAGGTTTTTGAGTCTAAACATTGAGACATCCTTTTGTTTTATCTTCTTACACAAAGTCCAGTCAAAAAGTTCTGCTTCTCTGCCCACAGAAATCAAAAACAGTATCTGATTTAAGTCTAGATTGTGTCCTCTTTAAGTCATTAGGAAGTGCTGCTCCACTTCCAGTGTTCCTGCAACATTTGAACGGCTCCCTCTCTATGATCTCACCACTGACCTCAAACTTGCACACAGAGGAAACCTCGACTTCTGCATTAAAATGACTCCATTTTTATGCTGAGGATCATCTGGTGAACTCAAAGACCGAACAGCAGTTGTCAGTGGAAGTGTCCACAGTTCCAAGCCCACAGGTGGAGCACCCGGTCACAAGCATCAGGATAAGGACACTCTACAGTTAAAAAAACAACAACAAATTCAACAATGAGGTTGTGCATCATAAATTTGTGCCCCAGAGCCAGACTGTCAACAAGGAGCTCGACTGCAGCATCTGGATGCAGTGTGGCAGATCAAGTCAGGAGTTCTGCACTGCTTCCAGCACTCCTGAGTCCTATTCTCTGCTGTGTCTGAATTTCATTTGGGGGAAGAGGACAAAGTCCCAGGGAGTGGAAACTGGCAAGTAGGGCAGGTGCCGAGCAAAGATTTTGTTGGTTTGGCTCCTGGTTTTTTCATTTCGCTCAATAGCACATACCACAGTGCTGATCGTTTGCAGCAAATGTTCTTGGAACCCGTACTCCCTGCTCACAATCAGCTTGGGGCACAAATTCAAGGTGCACAAGCCCATGCTGCAAAGAATATTGAGTGCACTTAACCCTATGTGCCACCTTTGGGCTTGGACATATGTGTTCTTCCACTGAGAACTGCTGTGTGTGTCTCATCAGCTGTGATGATCCTCAGAGTGAAGGTTGGATCAGTTTGCCACGCAAATTTGGGGATTTGCTGTTTGATCTGTGGTGAAATCACAGAGCACAGATGTGGTCAGAGCTACTACAGAGTAAACAAGTGGTCCAGAGAGGACAGTGGACAGATTTAAAGTTAGTGTGGTTTTACTTTGCACAGGTGAAGCCAGCACTACCTTGTATATATGCATTCATACATTGGATCGTTAGATTTGGAGATGTCAAACAAACAAAATAGATTTAATTCAGAATGACATCTAAGTTGGATAAATTGCAAAGATTTGAACAAAAAACTGGACAGTATGGGTGATAGGTGGTGTTTCCACCTCAGTGGTTGCAAGCAAGAGAAATTCTCTTAATAAAAGTCTTATTGCTCATATTGAGTGAAAAACCTTTAACCGGTCCTTTTTATGGGCACACATCTTAAATGCGCGAGAAGTGGAGCCCATGCTGTACACAGTTTCTTGTTTACAGTGCAGCAGTATAGAGAAATCTTAAAGGAGAAACTCTGGAAAGAGCACTGGGTATTTGAGTGTGCCAGACTGATTGAAACACAGGTTTCTCTGATAATCTCCTCACTTGAAACAGCCTTGTGGTTTGCTCAGCTTGTTTATCCTGTGCTGTGCACGTGTTTCCATAAATCCAGCCAGGCTGTGCAGATTCTAATCAAACAGCAGGCAGAGTGGCAGGGGTGGACTTCTACTAGCCAGTGCTGGGAGGCCAAGAGATCTGGCTCTCATCTCAGGAGGACACAAGCCCGCAAGGTAACACACTCACAGTGCTAAAGCCTGACACACACAGGAGTAATATTTCTCTCTCACACACACAGACCCACACAGACAGCCTCACACTGATCCTTTGTGTTTATTCAGACATTAAACAGCAACCAACAGAGAGGAAGAGACAGCAGCCACGTGTGAACTAGCAGCTGTAGAGTTGGAAGTGTGTGCGCGATGTCCTCCATGTTTATAGATCAGAGTTAGAATGTCGATCAGTATGGAAACATGCACTCTCTTCAAAACAAACTGTACACCCATAACATCTTATTTAATCCTCTACTGTACAAAAAGTCTAAATTTTTTGTACCAACAGATTCCTTATACAAAAAGGTTTTTTTAGTTGCTTTTTTAAAGTAACACTGTACAAATGCACGATTCTCCATCTATCATTGCTGCACTTTAATGTACAGAATGTTGGCTTGCATTATTTGCTGAGTTACTTTGAATGTATGATGAGTCCCAGGTTGTGTGAAATTGCTCAGAGTTCCTGAGGAAACATGGGAAATGTGAAGTGTCCAATAGCAGAAGTTCTCCAGGAGAAAAGAAAGAGCTCATGTTGTTCCATGCGCTTTCAATTCTGGTGAGGGAACTCAATCTTTCTTTTCTTTTGTCTGATGTTTGACTGATTGATAGACTGGCTTCTTTGAGATGTAGGCTGAATGGAGAGATCCATTTGGCGTTTCACTTTGCTACACATCCGGAGAAAAACACGAGTCTACTTTCTTCTTTTTGTGTTTTTTTTTAAAAAGAAAAAAAATCAACAAATTTAAAAAAACGGTACAAACACTCACAATAACAAGAGACCAATGCATGCCAGACGATACAGTCATGACGATTGAACACTGACCATTGCTCTCTGCAGCCACAAGAGTGCAGCAGTGTGACGCAAATCCAATACCAAACAGAGAGAACACTGATTATCTGACAGGCACGAAGATGCTACTGATCTCAGCTTTCTTGTAAATCGGTCAGTTTACATTCTGGACTGAAATCACATGAGTTGTGAATTTTTAATCTTCACAGAGCATGAATTTTTCAAGTTGATGCTACAAAGGAGAGAAACAAGAGAGAAAACATGTTGCTTGATTAAAAATCTAATAACTGGGGGATCTTTGTGTGTGAGATAGCTAAATACAAAAATAGATGATTTGAAAATAAATGTAAACATAGAAAAATATGTAATCAAATGATACAGTGTATACATACATAATCATATAATACACACACACTCACACGCACACTCACATACGCACATACACAATAAATGGTCACGTGACCCATGCTTTGTTCGATTAGTACAGTTATTAATGGACAATCAATATAAGAACTCAACATATATGATGATAATGTTGAAAATATACATTTCCTTCCTGTGTCTTTCATAGTCATGAAAGGGCTGAATGCTGTACCATCCTTTTGGATCTGGTGATGTAGGAGGGGAGGGGGTGTTTGGATTGGAGTTTTAAACATGAAGGTCGTCCCATGCCAGATGGAGAGGTCACCAAACGGAGCATTTGTGTGTGGGATTCATCGGGGAACTCTTCGGACAGTGGAAAACACGGGCAAACTCATCAAACTGAGAGACGCTGCCGATCACTCTACAGAAGGAGGAAACACAGGAAGCTCTAGTAGTGATGCAGAGAATTAAAAAAAAGAAAGAAAAGCTTAAGAAAGGTAATGTAACCAGCCTCATTGTGCCTATTCTGAGGTAGTTCAAACTGGCAAGGTGAGCTGCACTGCATTGTACCCACATTACCCACACCAACATTCCCCATCTCTCCCTCTGGTATGTCAATGGCCCCGCTGCTGTGTGTCGCTGCCTGCTGTATCAACCCCTCGACCACCCCAGCATCCAGGTGTGTTTCACAGTACCTGTAGTGCTCTGGTGCATGTTTGTCAGTTAGCAGTTGCAAGTAAATGGACTGAGATCTTCTCTTCATACACCAATTCTGAAAAGAGAACATTACACTTTAGTTGAAGTGGGATAGCCTGTGCTGAATATATTGTTTTTCTCCCATTTGAAGAAGTGACTTGCATTAAGTACTATTTTGAGTTACCTATTATTTAAATTTTTTTTTTAAAATACTAAATACTTCTACCACAAAACGTTTGAGAGGGAAGTGCAGTGCTTTTCGTTTTAAGAGCTACAGCAGGTACTTTTCAGATGAAAGTCTGCTTCCTGATCTTTTCAGGAGCCCTTATAAAAAGCAGCTGGAGCTCCCTTGGAGTTGTTAGCAGTTTTACAAGAATAATTCCCTTCTACACATCTCAGATAGTTTTATTAAAATACCCAGATGAGGTAAAATTACCCAGAGCTCACAAAAAGGAAAGACATATCCGTGTCAAGTCATGAACTCTAAATTAAATGTGTCAGCTGTATACATTGTGGTTAAAGTGAGTTCCAGCTCGACTGCATAAATATTTTAACCTCTAGTCTATCCTGAGCAACTTGCCAGTCCATGTGTTTGACAACACAGCTAAACAGACAAAAGATTAACACTCATCACTAGACCTATCGCAATTTAGAATCCCAAATTAACACATTTCCATGTTTTTGCAATGCATACAAACATAAATGTATATAATGAATATATAGTCATGGAAAAGTTTTTAAATATTTGGCCCTGTGGGATTCTTGAGGAATCGTTACTCTGCTAAGCAACTTTCAATAATTCAAGTAAATTTTATAATACTTACTTTAAATGAAATAGGTTACTGAAGTTCTACATTCATCCTTTACCTACTATAGGGATCTGGCAGCATATTATAATGTCAAATATTAACAATATCTGACAAAGAACCGGTAATAAAATGAATCCCTGCCAAAATTGGAACTGATCAGACAATACTGGATAGTAAAGAGGTGAGGTCTATATGTCCTATTTAAACACATAAATTAAACAAATCTAATTTTTTAAGCAACTCATTTTAAGGACATCACCTTGAGTGAAACAAACATATTTTTGTCATTTTGTTTACCAAAAAGTAAAAGCAACCCTTAAAAATACATTATATGCAGCCTGATATTTGCTACAAGTTCTTTGATAAGTGAGAAAGCTTGTTTGTTGGCCTGCTGTGCAGATTCAAAAACTTGACCACATTCATTCTGGTTGAGGTGGTTGAATTGCCTCAGGCAAAAAATTTATGCTCGTTATTCACTCCAGACACACACACACACACACACACGACATTTCAAACAAATCTAAACCCATAACACGACTTTCAAATCACTTCCCTGTGGCAAGAGTTTTTGAAAAATGTCCTAAAACACTGCATGTTGCGTTATTAAGCGTGTCTAGATTTTGCCTCTGTTACATTAATCCATGAATTTCAATGATGAGTCATAACAGTTACGAGGAACATGGGTGGTATGGCGCTCTGAGACACTGTACTGTCGTCAACATTTTGGTGTTTTGGATCCCTCCAAAAGTTAATGCTGTCATCAGCTAATGTTAGAAGCATTAGCTCCTACCTGCCCTCTGTGATCTGCAGCTCCAGCTGAGGAAGGCAGCGGAAGGATTTAATATGTAAATGTAATGAAATAAGCTGGTGTGAATTCTGTGGAGAGGGTTTTTGTGTACCTGTGCAAAGGCAATGAAGAGCAGCTGTTCATGGGTGTATTTGAGGCCAGGCAGGGGTCTCTCTGGACCATGTTCCCTCACCCACTTCTGATATGCCTGGGCAGAGAGACAGGGAGAGTGTGATGGTAGCCGCTCACCTTGTGTCTTAAACAGTATATATTTTGAAGTTTAAATATGAACCAAAACCAAACAGGACCTCTAATAAAACAGTCATTATGTTTATTTCCATCAGTCTAACCAGCTGACTCAACTAACAGGCATTATGACCCTACTGGTGCATTCAGTATCACCATTTACTTATTTTAAAAGCCTTCATGTGCTTCCTTTTAACTTTTGTATCTGCGTGCACAAAACACTCCTTATTTCAATGTGGGCTGCTCAAAATGAAAATTAATTATGCCGCACCCTGGATTTTCCACTATCTGAGAAAACACACATGCAAGTATTCAAGTAAAAAGGAATTCAAATCAAATTGTTTATCTTTTATCGTGATATAGGGGCACTTCTGCTATTTATTTTAATGCAAACAAAGCACAGTGGTTATAAAGAATAAAGAGAGGAGGATTTCGAGACAGAGCAGAGACTCATGGGTTGCCTATTAAAAGAGTGAATTCTAATTTCTAGATTTCTCAGAGCCACACAGTGACCAAATTTGAAGAATGATCGTATCAGTCTGAACTTACATAGTATGAAAGTTTCAGCCCTCCCATATCTGCTATGTTTTCTCCCAGTGTCAGACGGCCGTTCACCTACACACAAAGGTAAGTCGTAAAACACTTTACAGTATGTCACGCACCTAAAGGATGCACTTGTTCAGCTGTAGAATTACAGCTTTTTTTTTTTTTTTTTTTTTTTTTTTTTTTTACAGCTTGTACTATTTCACGGAAACATATTTGCTTTTAGGAAGTACATTTTCTGCTCCATTTATATCACTTGAGATTAAAAATAAACCTTATCTGTCATATCTTTGCATGTATCTATAGGCTCCAGGAAGCCAGGAAACTGAGCTAAGCTTAGCGAAATGTCTGGAAAAAGGTGGGGTAGTAGCTAGCGTCATGCTATCCCTAACTAAAAGAAATACCCATGCAGGAGCTCTAAAGAGCACTAATTCGGTTATTTTATAATTGTCTGGGTCCTATGTGGCTTACATGTGGGGAGAGTCACATGAACCTAATTGTTTCCCCTTGCTTAGCTTTAACTAAGCCACATACTAATAAGCTAATCACCCACTAGGCCAAACTTCATGTTTAAATTACAGATGTTAAAGTGGTATCAATCTTCTTGTCTAACTCTTGGTGTTAAAATGGAGAAATGCAGTTTTCAAAATGTCAGTCTGATTCTTTACATTTGAAAAAAAAGTACATAAATAAAGTGCTATTAATATTAAATGTTTCACTAGGCAATATAGCTAGTAACATATTACCAGACCATTAAAGTTTGTATTCTTTAAAGCTGATAGGCTGGAGAGACATGGATTTAAAATATAATGGTCAAAAATGAAGTAGCAGAAACCAAGGTTTTGACTTTTTGACACCTGAGATATCATTAACCTTATGTCAGCTGTCTTGCTACCATTTCAATAGTTTGTGACGTGTTTTTTATGCAAAACTTGTAATTTTTATATACTGGCTCTAGATTATTTTCTTAGACCTGACTTAGGTCAGTTACCGATTCATACTGTCTCTAAAATTGGCAGAGCACTCCTTTAGATACAGTAATCATAGCTCTGCTCAGACAACAAAAGTAGCATTGATCAGAGTTAACAAATCAATGTCATTCATATCACAGAAGGACACTGACTTTCTATATAAACCTAAAATCAAAAACCCATATGTCTATGTTGTACTACTGTAAAAATTGTATGCATAAGTAGCGACTCAAGAAGTGTGTGTGTGAAAGCCCACCCTCTGACTATAAACAGTGAAGTTATCGTAGAGCTTGACAATACATTCGGCCTTCTTCTGGAACTTTTTGTAGGACTCTTCGGTCCACCACTGTTTGAGGTTACCATGGCGGTCGTACTGGCCCCCTAGGGACATGAACCATTGCATCACTAAGATGAGGGGCAAAAGGGCAGGGGGGTGAGTGTTAGCATGAAGACAACACAACCTGCAACTTTCGTTCACAGTCCAAAGATCTGCCCAGCATGCTCAAGCCATTAGCGGCAAAACACTGAAAGGTGTGGAGTTGACAGTGGTTGATGTATCCTGTTCATGAGCCAACAGAACAAATGGTCCTGCCAAATTACATTTGTACTTTTACAATTGATGGTGGACAATCTGGAAGAGGAGCTTTTCTTTTTTTTTTTTGTTTAATGGATCTCACAGGGCAGCGCATTTGACTGGAAACCAAAGTTAAAGATTGTGCCTCAAAATAGTCTTTGCTGCACATCTGCCCAATAGAAATTTAATAAATTATATATATAAAAAATAAATCACAGAACCTTTTTCTGTAAAACTGAACTTATCAATGCAATGATGGTAACACAACTCAAAATGGGGAAAAAAACTATAGATGTTCAGATCTTATCGCAGTGGGGGTAATGGGTGAAAAGTTTGTGATTCTTACCCCAGTCATCATATCCATGTGTCAGCTCATGACCGATGATTGCTCCTATTCCTCCATAATTCAGAGACCTGAGTCGGAAGGAAAAAGATGAACCTTACACAAAATCAAACTTTCTTGATATTGACAGTTCCCTGGATATTACACTGTACACTGTATATGTATAAACATTCTTTATAGGACTGTTTGCAACTGAATACAATCCAAACTGATAAATGGTGGCAAACTTAAGATTTGCTGTCATTTTGCTGATTTCATCCACTGTTTTTGGAGTCACTATTGTTCTCCAACTGCCTTTTGTGAGAACAGTGCTCACCAAAGTTGGTGGGTCCTTTGGTAAGTACACTGTTTTGGCTGAAGATGGTAGTTTTATATCTGTTTTTTAAATAAGTGGTAAACCCGATAAACCTAGTTTAGTGTGAAGCTACTGGAAGCTAAATCTTAGGCGGCAAACCTGGCTGGTGATTGTTGTCTGGACTGGATATGTTAATGGTCAAGTACTAGTGTTACTGTTATGCTATAACCATTTTGTATCATTTGGACTGAGCCAAGTAAGCCATTTTCCTTCCACCTTAGTCTTTATGCTAAGCTGCATTACTGGGTTCTGTTAATCCTTAAGTTATTATTTCTTATTTGTCTTTGATTAAGGCTGTGGTTTGGGTCAGGTTAAGGTAAGGGAAAAACATTGACAAAGAAAAGGAATTTGACACAATAGGGTGGTGCAGTCCACTGCTCACTGGCCCTGACCCCATGTTCCCGCTTAGCTCAGTCACTAGAGAAACTTTTCTAGACTACAGGCACCAAGGCTGGGTTGTGCCATTGTATCCATTTATTTATAACCCATGGGACTCCATGCAACTGAAAATCTGTCTGGGTGAAAATGTTCTAGTTTGAGCTTGGTATTACAGATGTCCAAAGTCAGGACAGTATGTATATCTGAAGACTTTAGAACAAGGCTTTGTGCCTTTTGATTGATTTAAAGTCTCATTAAAGTCAGCTATTTAGCCCTTCCTCTCTGTTCCCTTGTCCCGTTGTCCTCATTAGGAAATCTGCTCAGCCAAGCTAGGTAAAAAAAACAAAAAACAGATGCACTTGAGATCTAATTTGGTTCAGATTGCTATTGAATATATCATATTTGCCTTGTTCAAATTGATCAGAAAACATCAAATTTTAGCTTGACGTGAGGAAACAATAAGTGCTGGGACCTTTAGCTGCACTGTGAACATAACTCATCATTTTTACAAATCAGCACCAAGTAAAACAGGGACCTGCCCACAACTTGTATACCTTTCTCTCTCGTTGCCCCCTGCTCCCAGAAGGCAGCAGGTCACTTCACCTCTCCTTCACCCTCACCCTTGGCTGGGGTGTGGTGTCTTTGCAGCACATGCAGAAATGGAGAGCGATGAGAGGGCAGACTCGGGGCTATTCACATGGCTACGTCTGAAAATGACTTTCTGACAGCTAGTCGATACGCTGCCTCACACTGGGCTCAACTCCCTCGCTAAACTAACTGGCTGATTGAAGCTTCATTATACTTGACGTGATAGTGGAGAGCGGTTTGTGTGTGTGTGTAAGTGTGTGTGTGTGAGAGAAATAGGGAGAGTTTATGGGAGGTTAGGGCTACTGCAGTAATAACTTCATGGGGACAGGTGCGCACACACTCACACGCTCGCTCTCCTACAATCATTAATTAATATTGATTAGCATGCATGGGAGCAGGTAGTGGAAGTAGTAGTGATCACCCCTAATGAAGACATAGAAGTGTTAGCTAATGTTGGGTACACCAACCGTTAGGTCCAATTAGCCCATATTTGTGAGTGTGTGTGTTTGTATGTGTGTGCGGTTATTCAGAGGAGCTGTATGAATGCAGCAGGTGTAGCTACTTGGACTGTATTGTATGTATCTGCTCGGAATGCTGCTCAGTAGTGGCAGCAGTGAGTTGCTGCTTTGGTTAACAAAGAGAGTTGAGTGTTGAGTGGAAAAATAGCTGTTTACCCACTCTTGCCTCAGTGCCGCACTGCAATGCTTTCTTTATGACCACACTGAAACTCTCTGGATTGATTTCCCTCCTTCCAGGCAGCAGTTTAGTTCTAATTCACATGAGTACTGTATGAAAAACTACTTGTGGAGAGTTAAAGCTTACTTTTGACTGCTTTGCCACCACCGTGAACAATTATATTTCTTTAATTCCTAAAACTTTTTGTAATTGGTTAGTTAATCCAAACAAATCAAACTTAGATTCTGTTGTGCTTATTTTCAGCTTTTATTCTTGGACTGTAAAATAGCTCTGCATGATACAGAGTTCAAAGTAATTCTTGTTTGTCTCAAAACCGGCACAGGCCTTTACACCATCCACTGACTGTAATAAGCTATTGCAGTGTCTCCCACTTTAAAATAGATTTTCTTCTGACTCACTGCCCACTGTGAACAAAAGACAGAGCAGGAGGTGGGTGGGGCTTAAATGCTCATAGAAGGAGTTGTGTGTCTGACCACAGTCAATGATAGCTGCTTTGTCTGACATCATACAGAGCTAAGAATAGAAAAAAGGGTGAAAACTTACTGTTTAGAGCAGTATGACACCTGAACACACATTACTCTTTCATACTTTGGTCATGTTTAATACGTGCAGAGTTGTGGTCAGAACAGTTGTGGTCACATGTTTAAATTCATCATGGACATCAATGTAATTTGGGGCTTTTAATGATTTCTTTGATCTCTTTGGTGGAAGTGGAATGATTATGCAGCACACATATTTAGTAACTTCAAAAAATAAAACTTCAAAAACAAATCTGAATTTATTTAGAATTTTCTTGAATCCCTGCATGGTCAAAAGTATGTTTCACAGTGTAAAAGTATATGGAAAATAAAGCTTTACATTTTTGCTATAAATCACAAAAACCTGCTTTACCTTGTGGCCATAACAACACAACTCATTATGTTTCAAACAATCTGTTAACATATGTGTTAGTAAAGCCTTAAATAGATTGTCCTACAGTATAGAGTAGAAAAAAAGCGGTGGCTCGAAAGGAAGTGAGGTATTCCATGAACTCTTGGTATCTTTTGATATGTGATCTGCAGCAAGATACATTTGAAAAGCTGAAAATCATTAAATATACAGTATTAATTTTTAATGGTCTAAAACTGCCTGATCCTTTAAAAAAAGCAACTTGATAATTTTAAAAACAACTGAGAAAAAAGGACTTATAGAGAGAGACAGGGGGGCTGTCTGCTTTCATGCACCATCATATTACTCAATGGGCTCAAATTAAGGTGACCTCTAAATGACACCTGTTCCATTAGCAGGACCTTGTTCAGTAATTGAGCTCTTGGTGGGTAGTTAAATTGGTTTAATCAGGTGTGGTGGGACTGGAGGGGAAGCAGAGGCTTCCCAGAGTAACGCAGGCTTCAATGACCTTGTTGTGGCCGTGGGGATGTTGTTGGCTCCCTGCAGACAGCAGCAGGGAAAAGGCAGAAAGCATAAGAGAGCTACTTACTGTGGAAACTCTGGGTTGTAAAGAGTGGGTTGAAGGATTCCAGCAGGAAAGACTGTAAGAGATTAAAAAAAAGCAACACAAAGGCAGTCATTTACAAATTCTGATATGCTAAAACCAAAAGCTAAACCTTAAAAAGTGTCCCAATTAGCCAGTTGAAAAACTGAAGGAATTTAAAAACACTAAACCTTTATACCTGCCATGCCCAGCGTATTAATATAAATATGTCAATACACACAACTATCAAGAACAGAAGAAACTCTAATTTGCCACCCCCGACAGCTTCGTCTAAAGCCATACATGTTCATAAGTTTAACAACTTTTCCTACTGAATTGTCCTCTGTGAATAAAAAATGAACAATTAAATAATGGAAAAGTTCCTTTTTTTCACAATTTGCTATTGAAATTTCTGTTTAATGTGTCAACAGTAAAACAATAAAACAAAACAAACAGGATATTTTCTGTGAATTTAAAAATTATTGTAATTCAATAATAATTATTGTGTTCAATAATTATTGGATTTTTTGTAATTTTACACCTTTATTTCTACAATTTAAGCCCAAAGACTTGTGCCTTTTTCTTGTTCTTACATTAAAATATCTCAGGGACCAAGTGTGTGGTTAAACTTCTTTACGCTGACAGAAATGGCAATTTCACGGATCCGCCCCGTTAAAGATCAAAGTGAGGTAGATGTTGCTCACGATGTAAAGTGAGTTTGACAGCCCTGATCTAGAACCTAATAATACAGTTGCTGCAGAGGACAGTTACAGAAACTACCTCTGTTTGCCCAAATATACAGCTGTGATAAGAAGTTTGCATAAAATCATTATTAACTGTATAGCATATGACTTCAAAAAAGTTTGCATTTATTTAGGATTTTTTTTAATCCACAGAGGACACAGGATATTCGTGCCTGTGATGAATGCATGTAAACATCTGACCACAGCTGTAAAATCTGAGCATTGCTTCTGCAATGTAGAAACCACCAGTCTCATTAGAAGCAACCCCCCTTTTTGGAGCAACCCCCCCCCCCATGGGCAGGGATAGCTCAGTAGGTAGAGCGGTTGCCCCATGATCAGAAGGTCGGGGATTCAAATCCACTGAATGGCTCCCCTGAGGTACCCCTGAGCAAGGTACTGTCCCTACGCTTGCTTAGTGGCTGCTTGCTGCTTCACTGAGTGAATGGGTCAAATGCAGAGAAAGTAATTTCCCCACAGGGACCAATAAAGTATACATTATTATTATTTTTCCCAGTGAGGACTTTACTATCAATACTGGAGGCCTATGTGAACATACAATGCTTCAAACCAATCTGAAGACCACAAATTGAAAAAAGGGGATGTGTGCTTCTAAGTGGCTGTGTTTGGCAGTAAACTTTAACACCGAAGCATTATTGTGAAGCATCATTAGAACATCAGTGATGTACTAGCTCATAGATGCTCATTGAAGTACAGAAAGAAAGTGATAAGCGTTGTCATTGGCTGGCTGCATAAACTAGAGAGAGCGATAATCCACTGAGAGGTCAAAGGCTCGCAAACAATCATATCCAGGACTACTTCATCTCACTTTACAAAAATCTGACCAATACTGTATGAAGAGTATTGATTCTTGTGAAAATGAAAAAGCACCTGTAGAAGAGAAAATATGTCCCTGGCATTGAGGACAGTTTGGGTGATGACCAGTTAGGTGATCACTGTGTGCAAATCTGACCAATACTATAGGAGCAGTAACGATTCTTGTGAACTATTGATGGGTGCATGGGCAGACAATCGCCATAAGCTATTGGTCCTTTAGAAGGACAAGCTAAAAATAGATCCCTTTCTAATATAAACCTATTAAGAAAACTTTAAGGTTAAGTTTTCCCACCTAATAAACAATATCTTTCTCAATTTGATTTTTCAAAATCCCCACAAAGCAGCAGGAACCCTGGATTCCAAAACATTTTATTTTTAGTATTACTCTCGACAACAATATTGGTATTTTGTGCATAAAGACAGTTGTCTCTCCTAGATAAACCAGCAGTCTGCAGATGCCAGTTAACATATCATAGCCAGAGGTGTAGCGCTATTTGTTTAATTACAGACTTTGTTTAAGAACACAAAGTCATCCGATTGGCCATCTTCATCAGTTACATACTGCTTACAGCTCTCTCCTCCCTGGCTCTGTCTTCTCTCCGTTTCTCATTCTTTCCTGTAGGATAGTTTCCTATAGTTTCCTGCTCTCTCTTTAACTTTGATGCCATCTCTCTCCCTTACACACTCACTGGTCTGGAATTCTACAGCTTTTCACAGAGTTAATGTCAGAGCTACAAATCTATCTGACAGCTCAGGATGATTGCAGGATTCCTCCCGAGGTGGGCTGGTTTATTATAAACTACTCCACTGTGTAAACCTGAAATCTGTGTTACAGTTGACTTGTACTATGAGCAGAATAACACAAAATATTATTTACCACGAGAGCCCGGCCTGTCTGCGTATTGAACTTAATAACTGTGTCACACGTTTAAAGGTTTCTGTATACCTTGCAATGCTTGCTATTTATTAAAGTCAACATTATGTAGTGTACGATTCAGACATTAATTTAAGACACAAAGTTTAATTGCTGCATTTTGCCAGAGATTGGATGTTTTTACAGTACAGATCTGTGAGAGGAAAAGCAAAACTACATCCAAGTGATTTGTGGAGTTCCACAGCTATACACTGCACTTGTGTTCAATTCTATAATTTGGCTAACACTCTTAAACGCTGCTAATCTATTGGCTCACTTTAAAAAATATCTTGATTGGCTGCATGTGTGGCTCCCTTTGCATTCCCTACAAATATTTAAAGAAGTCAACTGAAAAAAAAAAGTTCATGGGCCAGATTTACTAACGCTCTACACCAGAACCAGAATCTCTTTTAGTCTAAAAAGGCCACTTTCAGAATTTAATGAAGAGGCAAAGTGTGAGTTTTGAGACTGAAAGCTGGGGACATGAATATTTTTTGTGGCTGGCCTTGGATGGGTATTGTTCCTCTTTCACAGCACAAAATTTTGGAGAATATTTAAACATGTCCTACAAATACTAAGGTTTGCATTATGGACTTGAAAGCTAAATTTAATGCTGAAAAACTTATTTTGGCTGTGGGATTTGTGATAGTTGGAACATTTATTTATTTGGAATGAAAGAATGTGTTATTGAGATGGGTGGATGACCCAAAACTGTGCCAAAACTTTGGGTCCGTCCTGAAACTCTTCAGCAGGTGGTTGTATGTTTAGAGATTAGTCCCTACTCTTCAATAATAATCTAGTATTTAATTAAAAACCAGGCAGAATGGAACTTTCAGGTTTTTAGGCACATTTGTGCCATATCAGATTCAAACAATTCTGCATATCCTTTCTCAGCAGTGTGCAGACAGAGCAGTCTTCATGTAGTTTATCATCATTATTTGAATAATTTTTGGTATCTTATTTATCATGATTACATCCAGTAACTGCCATCCTTATGACCTAGTAGAGACTGGTAGGTTGTGGAATCTTTTCTTAAGCAATAACATTTGTTTGATTTATTTTGTCCAAACATTAAAAAGATGTGCAATTCTTGCATCAAAAAAATTCCTTTGCTCAGAAAGTTCAAGAAAGACGTTAAGCAGGTGCTGGTGGTACATGAGCATAACTTTCATTTTGGACCTTTCGTTCAACCAAGACAATACACCAAGAAACGATGGTCAGTCAACCTTGATTGCGTGGAACACTATCACCACCTTTCTGGAGAGGATGTTATAAGTTTTTGACTAGCACCAAAATAGTACTTTAAACAAAAGACTTATTCAATTCAATAACAGGCCCTATAAACAGCATTCTTAAATATATCTTGCAATTAATCAATTTTGCAACCTTTACACAACAGTTTTTGTAAACATAACATTTCCACGTCATTACAACTGAAATGGTGTCAGAAGCTCCCAAACTGCTGTGGTTAATGGAAAACAAAATGAAAAGTTCACTGCCGATGACTGCAACTCTTTGTGAGCTTATGTGGCTCAAAGAAGCAGCTGATGCAATATTACATCATCAGCTACGTATGTCAATCTTATCTGATGCAATCTGTGAGAAACATTAGCATACACGTAGGATGGCAATTACAATTTTAAAGGGTGCTTAACTTTCTTTGAACACCAGTGTATATACGAGTGTTAAATAGGAACTTTTAATTAAACCACTGATCTGTCTCCATGCGGCGTAAAGGAAGCCAAAGAGTCACATGTGCAATTAAAAAGGCCAACGTTATTTTGATAGAAGAGCAAACTGGATGAAAGGAAATACTAGGGAAGAAGAGGAAGAGCTGACAGCGGACTGGATTAAGCGGAGCAATAAGAGAGAGAAATCAAAAATTTGTCTAGGTCCTGATGACTGTGTTTGTCTGAATCCTTCTGTCCTCCAGCATCAGCTTGCGAGCGGGCCATTGATTTTTCTGCAAGAGATTTAATCCAGCAGGCAGGCAGACGCCAGCAGCGGGCCAATCTTGGGAGAAAATGAGGGGGAGGGAGGGGTGACACGGCAAAGCTAGATTTGTTAAAACTCGGGAAGGTGTTACTGCTTGTTTTTCCTCCAGGGGGTTATTAGGTATGTGAGGTGGAGATCGAAGTAGAAAGTGAGCGATGAGAGGGAATATGATATGAGGAGGTAGATTTTTTTCCCCCTCCCTTCTTCTCGCGGCCATCGTATTTGGCTTGTTGGAAACAGACGGCAACATGGTGTAATTGTGTGTAACTAATGCACAGTCCACGTCATGGTGCAGAATGGAAATGGAGGAAGGATTGTGTTTGTCTGTGTGTGTGTGTGTGTGTGTGTGTGTGTGTGTGTGTGTGTGTGTGTGTGTGTGTGTGTGTGTGTGTGTGTGTGTGTGTGTGTGAGGAAACAGATGAGAGAGAATACAGAAATATCAGCACATACACTGTTAAGGCACACTCACCCATTTGGTTCTTGTTAGGGAGGTAGTAGGCATTAAGCGCCTGTGGGGGGAGAAGCCACCTGAGGAGAAAAAAAACAGTCAAACAAACAGGGTTTTACAGAAGGGATTCCTCGCTCTCTCTCTCTCACACACACACACACACACACACACACACACACACACACACACACACACACACACACGCTGAAATCACCACTGAAAACACACCCAGATCTGGAACAGAATCCTAAAAAACCTCTGTGTGTGTGTCTCTCTCTCTAAACCCCCTGGTGAGAAGTATTCAGTGTGTGTCTGTGAAGGTTCTCAGTCATCCAGGTCATCGTAGTCAAAGGAGTTTGCAAAGAAAAGCATCTGGACTTCTTTGAGTTGCTTGAAGACGTTTCACCTCTCATCCGAGAAGCTTCTTCAGTTCTACGGTCAAATGGCCGAGAGTCCCAGATTTAAACCCAGTGGGAGTATCCCCCCAAGGAGGGACAAAGGACCCCCTGGTGATCCTCTAATCACATGCGCCAAGGTGTGAAAGCGGGTGTGGGACCTAATCAGCCAGGGTTTCGGGTGAGCTCATTGTGAAACCTGGCCCCACCCTATCATGTGATTTCCTGAGGTCAGATGGCCCAGGATGTGAGTGGGCGTTAAGGCGTCTGGGGAGGGAACTCAAAACTGGATTATAGATGGCAGACAGTTGGTGTCGTAAACCACCGCCTCTGTTCAAAGATGGTCGCTCACAGTGGACATAGATGGCCTCTTTCACTCCTCCTTCAAACCATCTGTCCTCTCTGTCCAATATGTGAACATTGGCATCCTCGAAAGAGTGACCTTTATCCTTAAGATGCAGGTGGACTGCTGAGTCTTGTCCTGTGGAGGTGGCTCTTCTATGTTGTGCCATGCGCTTGTGAAGTGGCTGTTTGGTCTCTCCAATGTAGAGGTCCGGGCATTCCTCACTGCACTGTACAGCATACACCACGTTGTTCAGTCTGTGTTTTGTTTTGTTTTCAGACACAAACTGGTTCACCCGAAAGACAAAACTCCAAAACACAGACTGAACAACGTGGTGTATGCTGTACAGTGCAGTGAGGAATGCCCGGACCTCTTTGTCCCTCCTTGGGGGGATACTCCCACTGGGTTTAAATCGGGGACTCTCGGCCATTTGACCTTAGAACTGAAGAAGCTTCTCGGATGAGAGGTGAAACGTCTTCAAGCAACTCAAAGAAGTCCAGACGCTTTTCTTTGCAAACTCCTTTGACTATTCAGTGTGTGGGGTCCCACGGCTAAAGCTCCTTTCTGCATATGAAAACATGGACAGTTCCTTTATGGTATTCCACTTAAAGCCAGTCCAATCGATTGGCACGAAATCCCACAAATGACTAACGCTCAAAGTGTGAGATGCCCTTGTTCTAGGAGTGAGAGAATGATGGCTGTGTGTGGACTGCGCAGAGATTGAGGGGAGACAAACACAATGAAAAGCAGTAGTATTTCTTTCTTTCTTCCTTTTTTATTTCACAGCGACAAGACCGAGTCAGTGATGAAAGGTTCACTTTTTGGATGATAAGGCGAGGAGGGAGTGTGTGATTTAACTCTTCAGGGCGTTGAGTGTTGGCTAATGATACAGTTGTTTTGAGCACCTTGGAATACTAATGTGACTGTAATGTGTTGTCATAGCAGAGAGGCACTCAATCCAGGCATACGGGGCTGTATTTTTAAAAAATGAGTTGCATGTCCCACAGCACTTTTCTCCTGCCTGGCTGCTGCAGATAAGTAAATCAAATGGATTTTCTGCAGCTGTGTGCGTCGACTGGTATCTGTTGCTTTAATTTACAGGCACGTCAACAAATGTGTCCAACTAGAAAGGGATTCACAGGGACACATGTACAGGATGTCTGCCATGTCGGAAACACACTCTTGGTTGGTGAACTGCAGCATCCACTGAGAGCCTTGTTTAATTGCTCGCAGTGCTTGTCAGCGAACTGGTGCAGCTCAGTGTCTGTGCTAGTGAAATTGTGACACTCACGCTGTTTTGTCCACTTTTTCGTGAATTTTCTTGACAGACAGCTTGATGTTGAACTTGATGCTGTTGAGGATGTTCTTGAAGTAGGCCTTCTCGTCCACGTCGAACTGCACAGCATACATATGAAATGAGTCAGAATGAGAACACTTTCATTACATTATAAATCAATAATAAAATCACATTTTTGGAAACATGCCCATTAGATTCTTCCATCTTTTACCATTTGTGACATAAGACACAAAAGCTACTTTCGGGTTTCCACAGTGGGCAGTGCTACAGGTTTGACTATAATGCCAGGTGCCCTTTCTGTATGGGCTCAAAATGTGGTCATAAATATTTTGTACTTGTAAATCAGGATTTGTATGTGTAAAAAAGAAATTTAAACCAGGTCAAGAGGAACTACAAACACCACCAAGTGTGGTTCAATTTCTGACTCTTAAAACCCCCAAATTACTGTCCAAAATATACAGAATGCTTTCTAAAATAGATGAATCAATATCACTTCCTATTGCAAAATGGGAAGCGGATTTATCAGTTAACTTTGACCAAAACTTCTGGTCTCAGATTTGCTCAAAAACCTTTCATCTAATTAGAAATCCCAGTCTTCAATTAATTCAATACAAAATACTACATAGAGTGCACTATACAGGTCATCGGATGTTCAAGATGGGCTTTACGTCTACCAACAACTGCTCACACTGCCAAACCAATTCACCGGACAATTATATCCACGCTCTTTGGTTCTGTCCACCAGTTCAGAAGTTTTGGCGCGAGATATGTGAAGACTTATCAAAGTGTCTGAAATGTAACATTCCAACTTCCCTTTAGTGTGTTTGTTGGGCAGCTTAGATAATGTCACTACGGAAAAGAATATAGCCCATATGGTTTTCACTGCCCTATGCATAGCCAAGAAAACAGTCCTCATGAACTGGAAAAATAAAAATAATCTTAATTCTAACCAATATAGAAATTATCTATTAGATTACATTAGTCTTAATACAGCCTCTGCCACCACATCAGATCAATTTCTCTGGGCTCCTTTGATCAGCTCCATCACCTAGTGGGGGTGGGGGTCATAGTTTGGTCCCACCTTCACTGTTGTGATAGGGGTGGGGGTAGGGACAGGCTTAGGGCATCGGGGGTTCCCCAGGAGCATCTTCCTTGGGGGGCTCAACCCGGGTAGCGGTCATGGCCAATTAGGGGCTCTGTTGGCTCTTGGGTGACGGTTTCCTCGTGGCTGCGTGCAGCAGGGCTAGGGGAGGGTCTGTGCTGACGGACGTGGGTTACTGACCTGGTAGCCTGGCTGCCCCTGGGTGGGTCCGGGATGGGCGTGAGGTTCTGGGGGCGTTCTGTCTCTGGCTGAGGCCCTGGCCGGGCCTCAGGGGCCTGGGTCCTGGTTGGTGTGTTGCCGGGGTTGTGGCGGGTGGGTGTATGGGGGCCCGGTCCTGGCGCAGGGTGCCGCCGGTGCATCGAGCCACCTGGGGGCTCTTCAACTGGTGGGGGAGGTTGTCACATCTTGCAGGAGCTTTCCGCTCTTCGGGAACTCTCTCTGCAGGAGGGGGAGATACAGGAGAGGTGGAGGAAGATCTCAGCCTGGGCGTCTATTGTCTTGTGTAGTCTGGAAGATGAGTGGATGATGGGGTGGGTGTAGTTTTCTCTGTGGTGGGGTCAGGTGGACTGTCCCGGGCTCTGTGGGGCCGGGCGGCGCTGCTGCACTGGGCCCCGGTCCGGATGGGCCTGGGCCCCCCTTTCCCTGGCGGGTTGCAGAGTATGGGGGTGCCTACTGGGGTCAGCGGGGGAGCTGGCCCCAGGAGGGGTCACTTGACCCTCCCTTCCTTCCCTCCCCATCTCCAGCTGCCTCCCCTTCTCGCTCCACCACAGTCACCCACACATGCAGGGCCTTGGGGTAGGGGTGTGTCACCAGGGTGCAGGGAGGCACCCCCCTCTGTCCCCTTCTGGCTGCCTCTGCCTCAATTTTATCCCACAACTTAGACATTCACATTACTCACACTCTCATTACACATACATATAGGATCTTGGGGTGGGCACGCCACACAAAATCCAAATTACCATCAGGGTGTACACCTCACCCCTGGCGTCGTTGCCCACCTCTCAATTTTAAATACACGTAGACATTGAGGGCTAGCAGGAGGGACTATGCGCTTACCTGCTTCTCTGGCAGGTAGCTCCATGCCCTCCTGGGTTTTAAATGCACCTTAGAACACACATACATCAACACTACATATGAGCGGGTGGAGGGAGGTTTGGAGTCTTCACACACCCCCGTTCTCTGCGGCCTGCTGGAGTGGGGGGGGGCTAGGAGGAGGAGTTGGCCGTCCGACTGGGGTCTGGAATGTGGGGCCTCCCTGCTGCTGTGGAGTCGGGGCGGCCTGCTTCTCCCCACCGCAGGGAAAAGGGTAACACCACCTGGGTCTGGGTGCAGCTTCCCCCTCCAGGGGCAAGGGTACCCAGACCCGGTTCTCAGAGTAGGCTTGGGGAGAGTGATTGTGTGTACAGCGTCTCTTTATGTCTGTCTCCGCGTTGGTTGAGTGTGGAATAATTGCCTATGAGAGCATGAGGGTGGGAATGGATGTTTGTATCTGTGTGTGCCTGTATGTCTGTGTCTATATGTCAGGTTGGGTATCAGACGCCACCTCTCTGGGGACATCTCAGGCCCTCCAAACCTTGGAGGCCTATCTCCCCCCACCACTTCCCCTGCCGGTGGTGGACGCCCTCAGACATCGGTGCGTTGGTGGTTCTCTGTGTCCGGGGGTGGGCGCCCAGGTACACACCGGCTCACTCCTTGGCGGCTGCTTATCGGGGCCTGGAGCCTGGGGCTCGCTCGGGCCACTTCGGAGGCGGGTGCCCTCGGCCTCTCGGCCCGGGGCTCGGTCACTCAGGCACAGCTGGCTGCCGGCGGAGCTCACGGGCACGTCACTGCAACCCCCCTGGCTTCTGCTCCGCGGCTGCTGAGTGACCCCTCATCTGGGACTCTCCTCAGCTCTTTCTGGGATAGTGGCGCGGCTGCCCCTCTGTTGGTCTTCCTTGGTCTCTTGTGTTCTGGGGGCCTCTGGACGTCTGGAGTTTTGATCTCCTCCATACCTGCGTCATGCCCTGGAGGACGGGGCAGTGGCCCCCACACCCTCTAGCAGATCATTACATGAAGGAACCTTTTAAAAACAAGCGCGTTCATGCTCACAGGTGTACACACGGGTGATCACACACAAACTACACCCTTTTTGGCTCTTACCTCAAAGCACACTGTGTGCTGTCGATCTTACGCGCTGCACAATAATGTCTAACATTTAGTATTTACTGTCATATTCCCATAGATCATTGTGATGTTGTTTATTACTCTCGTTTTCTTCTGCTTGCTTTCTCTTTCTTTCTCAACAGGTGATCCAGATGATCGATATATGTATTTTTTTTGTCTGCTTATTCTGTTGGTTTTTGGTTTTTTGCCCTTTTTCCCCCGTCCCTCTTCCCCGCTGTTTTTCTTTCCCTCTTTCTTTCTCCCCTTTCTTTCCCCCAGTTAAGTCTGTCCCATATTCAGCAAGTGAAAATAAAATAAACAATAAAAGGTGAATCAAATGGACCATTACGGCAAGGCTGGGATGGTCCATTCGGTAAAGTAAATCCGTTGGGCATCTTTCTTCGCCTTTAGACAATAATTCTGATGGCAAAAGAACCAAACGGGACAGGTATTAAAAAAAATTTGTGTGTGCGTAAAAAAGATTTGTATGTGTAAAAAAGATTTGTGTGTGTGTAAAAAAGATTTGTGTGTGTGTAAAAAAGATTTGTGTGTGTGTGTAAAAAAATTTGTGTGTGCGTAAATAAGAATTGTGTGTGGACTTAGCCAAAAAAACCCTGCAAGTTACAAGTACGAATTTGACCCTATTTTTCTTCCTTTCATCTGATTGGTCAATGTCATGTCAATCACAAATGTAACAATCCAATCAGAGAACAGATGGGTTTGGCTGTTGGAGGGGCACTTTTTTGAACTGCAGGCCCTTGAAGGGAATACATGCCCTTTTACATGCCAACCCAGCATTTTCCTTCATCACCACGAGGGAAAACAGTGCGGGGGGGGGGGGCAGTGTTTTGGAAATGACAGTCTTCATTACAAAGCTTTCTTCGTTATGAATTAGCATACATGTTTTTATTGAACATTTGAAGAACTAGCAAAAAACCCAGAAACTCTTGTAGAGGACATAAAGTCAGAGATAGAACTGACAAGGAGCAGGTGCATCTAGTACAGGTAGAGCTGCTGCAAAACCCCACAGAGCCCAGCAGCCAGCGCAACAAATTCTGGATCCTTTGCTTTTAGTTAGCATTAGCAGCACATTCTGCGTCCGATGTGAAAGGACCTTTATGCTGCGCACTGTGACTCAGCAATGGTCCCAGGTCAGCCCTGACTTTGTGTTAAACTAATCCTAAAGTAATAATGATATTTCTAACCACTGACCTACCACAACTTTATCCTTTCAACAGCTGCTGAAAGTTAGGGGACCTAGCTGCTATCGGATATTTATATAGAGATCCTCCAGCATCAAAATGTATTACCCTTCAAGGACCTGCAGTTCAAAAAAGTGGCCCTCCGACAGCCAAACCTATCTGTTCTCTGATTGGATTGTTACATTTGTGATTGACATGACATTGACCAATCAGATGAAAGGAAGAAAAATAGGGTCAAAATTCGTACTTGTAACTTGCAGGGTTTTTTTGGCCACACACAAATCTTTTTTACGCACACACAATTTTTTTTTTTTTTTTTTTTTTTTTTTTTTTTACACATACAAATCTTTTTTATGCACACACAAATCTTTTTTACACATACAAAACTGATTTACAAGTACAAAATATTTATGACCACATTTTGAACCCATATTT
>JAQSNX010005658.1:0-31158 GCA_029532605.1 Oreochromis grahami
GCGCATGACTTCAGGACGCGGCCGGGAATCCGTCCGGACCAGTAGCTTTGCGTGGGTTCACTCTCCTGAAGTACTTCCGCACATCCTCCTCAGACACAGTGTGCGCACTGACGTCATCCGCGGTGCGCACACTGTCCGGTCTCATGGTGTTCGCTGTGTCGAATCTAGCGTAGAATACGTTTAGACCCTCACACAGAGAGGCCGTGGTCTGCGGTGTGCTGGTTTTCCCTCTAAAGTCTGCGATCGTGTTTAGTCCCTGCCACATACTCCGAGGGTTGTCAAACTGTTGCTCCACCCTGTCCCTGTACTCATGTTTGGCTGCTTTGATCGTCTTCCGGAGTTGGTAATGTGCGTGTTTGTAGATACTTCTAACTTTCAATAGAAGTTCTGAGTTCACATGAGGTGAATGTTTTGCACTTTTATTCATCCGCAGCAGATTTCTGTTTTGCCGTTTGATTATTTTTGCACCTTCTGATACTTATCCAGCATACTGTATGTAGTAACCCTGCTGAGGACAGACCCGTAGCTCCTCTCTATAATCCAATCCAATACCTCCCACTGTGTGTGCTAGAGCTCAGCAAAGCTGCTGAGTGCAGAAAGACTTTGCCACAAGACCAAAAAGCACTCATGAATGAGGGAGACTGGTGAAACAACTTACATGCAAATAGCAACCATGACCACCTTCCCTGGCCCTTGTAGAAATGTTGTCCTCTGGCCTGATCGTGGCTTTATGAAAGATAAAAGATATTATTACTCTGCGGTTAAAAGTAAATAAAACCTGTACTACGAAGCAGGATTACGGGCTTAACGAGGTGACTTTCAGCGTTAACATATCAAGGTGGTACAACACGACTGGAACTTAACCTGAGCAGGTTTTATTCGAGATCAGCAGATACAAAACCATCAACATTCCTAGAAGATCCAGTATCCCACAGTGTGCAGATAAAAAGAAGAAGAGGTCTATAGTTTTTAGAGACCATCTAAACAGTTCCCTGAAATAAACACATTCTAAGTGCAGGGAACTTATGGCCTCCTTCAATTCTGTCCTGTTGGGATATAAACCTATTCACTGTTCTGCAGTTATACAGGGGTATAAAGCTGCACAGATTGAGACTCAAAAACAAATACTGTGTATGCACAAATCTGTGCATAAATCACGCATACAAACATTTTACACACAAATCAGTAACTTATCAATAATTTTGTACCTGAATTTGTTCGTACTTTATGAACATCTTTAAAAAATACTACTACTACGATGACGACCATTATTAGTTTTTCTTGTTATTATCATTATTATCTTTTGGGTTTTTTGCAGCAGCAGTTGTGTTCACTATAACATGTCTTATGTATTTAACCTGTCTTGAACCTGTGGTTCTTTTGCCCATTTCCAACATCTTTTGCTTTTGCTACCAAGGCTGCTGGATAGGACTTTTTAAACCTTGTGGGCTGCTTCATGTTTTAAGTAGGCTGTTTTAAATCAGATTAATTTGCACAAACACAAGTAAAAACCAAAGTGACGTTCATAGCGTCAGTCAATTTCAAAGTAGAGCACATATACAACTATATTTGTTATTTTAGTTTTTTAACTTCTGAAATGCAAGATGTATTACTGTAAAGAAGAAGAAAAGCATCAGATAAATACCAGTTAAATACCAAATAATGATAAATGGCTAGGTGGTCACTTATGGCAAAAGATTATAACTGACTACTGTCGTTAAAAAGTATTGATATTACTACTATCGTTATTGGCCTCATATATGTTTTGTGGCTCCATGCAAAAAAAAAATTTGTGCTCAAAAATGTCCCTTTTGATAGTAAAGGGTCATGAGCTGTGACCTAACTACTCTTGGTTTGTAAGACACCACTAGACAACAAACCAATGGGTCTGTGTTTGTGATTGGTCTAGCCTTGGAAACCCCCCAGGTTGACTCTGAGAAAAACCATAACCACCTTTGAGTAATATGGAAAAGCTATCCTATGTATGCTGAACTTGCACTGTAGTACAGGCTCCAGGTATCCAAAAACCCTAGTTTAGATTGCTAAGGAAATAAGAAAACGTATGTATGTTGTTGTCAGGATTTAACACACCAGTAGAGTATAGAAAATACCATGACGCTCCAGACAAATGGAGAACAGTGCAGTCACTGAAATAATGTCAGCATCGTATACTAAAGGGGGACTGTGTGAATGCCAACAGATAATAGCAATGTGTCATATAGATGCAGTGACCTCTCTAACAGGGGCAAAGGTCACGTAAACACCAACTGATGTTATTTTATCCAAAGAACTTGGGCATGGGTAGATTAACATTACTTTCCATTTCACATCTATCATGCTATGGACAGCTGGTAATATTATGTAAATGAATTGGTTCTTATATAGCGCTTTTCTACTGTACCTGAGCATTCAAAGCACTTTATACAACTTGTCTCATTCACACACTTAAAAAAAAAAAAGTGCTTTATATCGAATATTCACATGCATTTATGCTCCGATGGAGCGATTTGGGATTAGCATCTTGCCCAATGATATTCGGTATGCAGAGTGGACCAGCCAGGAACTGAACCATCAACCTTTCATTTAGTAGATGATCTGCTCTAACCACTAAATAATTACAGCAACAGAAGCAAAGAGCTCACCTTAGTGTTTCCCCAAAAGTCTTTGTATTCTTGCAACAAGCGCTGATTCCGAAAAATATCTAAAAAACAAAACAACAAAAGGGGAACAACAAAGCTCATTAGTTCACAGACCAAGAAACAACAGACAGAGGGCACTGATGGCCAGAAAGTTAGTTTGGATATCACAGCTCAATACCTGACATGACAAATGATCTATAACATATTAAGCTAATTTGATTGTGTTAGGGTGTCCCGACAAATTTTTCTTTTCCGCGTCAGGCTTTGAGTGTGAAGAACTGGAATATTTCAGCCCATTCAATCTAACAACAGTAGGTTCATCCAACATTTGTCAGAGGTTTTACTCATTTAGGGTAATATGGTGAGCAAAAAGAGTGTACTCAGTACACTGTGGCTATTCTAACTGCAATGTTTTCTATAAATTAGCAAAAAGTTTTGAAATTTGAGCTGTTTAAATTTTGGACTAAGACCACAGAAAAATATCACAAACTTACTCTCTTGGTACTGTCTCTCCACCTCTTTCCTGAGGTTTCTCTCTCTGGCCAGAGCTTCATGGCTTCCCCAAACATCTAGTGCTCTAATAACAAAGAGAAATAACAGAAATAACTGAATCAACAAAGGTTAAGAGAAAAATATCAGTGAAGTCTGTGCATTAAGGAGTAATAGTTTTAGAGATGTTGTAATGTATGTGCTTAAGATGTAAAACAGAGGTGTTTAACACTTACTTGGCCTCAACGTCTGAGCGCAGGAAGACAGTGAAAGCCTCTGTGTCATCATGGGGGCTGCGCCTTCTGATCTTCCGGAGTTGTTCCAAATCACTGTGAACACGTGAGGGTAACACTTAAGTTAGACCCGTGCTGCACAAGGCAGTCTTACATTAGTTAATCACAGCAGCATGCTTCCTTATTAACCAAAAGAAATCTGTCTACCAGCATCTAAGTTAGCAGAAGACACCCCGTCAGCTTAGCTTTGATGATTTACAATTTGATGCTGTTGTATATAACAAACACTGAATGGTAAACAACTGAGGACGAGGAGTTACCTTGGTTTGAGGCAGAACTCATTCATTGCTCTGACTGCAGTGATGAAGTTGTTCTGAGTGTATTTGGCTCCATATTCCCTTTTCTTCAGGACAGCACGAACTGCATGTGACCACAGTGGGAAATTAAATTCAAGCAACCAGATCACACCCACATTCTCATTTTAAATGAGTTTAACATGACCGAATCACAAATGTTGTTCTTTACCTTTCACTTGAATCGTCTCTGCTTTAGTCAGACCCTGAGGTGTTGCACCTATGAGAACAAAAATTTTATCTTAACTGCACATTTTTCCTAAAATAATTAATTTACTTCAACTGTTTTCTAATGTTTGTGTTGACACGAGAAGTACCAAATACAAAAAAATATGCTTAATTATAAAGGAAAACCTGTACACATCACTATGTTTTAAATCAAATCTCTCAACAGCTACAACTTAAGTTTCTTACCTGGTGATTCTGGGGTGGCTTGTATAGCACCAGATACAGCCTTTGCTGCAGAGGGGGCATCACCTGATGGTGGTTTTGGGGGACCATCTTTACTGGTATCAGAGGTAGAGTAATACTGGACCTTGCCCAACCCTAGAGAAACTACACGGCAGTCTGGTAGGCTGAACCATAAGCTGTGTAGCCCTCCGCTCTGCCAACCTGTGCAACACAATCATAACTTGCCTTTTCATGCCCTCTCAAAAAAAACACCAAACCTTAAGAGAAAGAACAGATGACCTTAACGTGAACGTCCGCTTACCGTGGCACAGCTGCGGGAACCTCGGGGGCCGTTGTGACAGGGACGATCTGTGTTGCAAGGAGACCCTGCGGAAAACATGCCACGGTCTTTGGGCGGCCAGGCTGGGAAACATCCTCGCTGTAGCGGGAGTCAGTACTGACGCACAGGAACTTTCTATGCAAGAGTCACAGACAGTCCGCCCGTCAACTTAACCCACTTCTGACAGATTAAGGCCTCTCAAGTCCAGACAGTATCACCAAGCAACTACGTTAGCATGGCTACAAACAAGCGTTTAACTGACAGGGATGTCAGTTAAACCCCGTACCTGCTTGCAAGCTCTCACAGAGATAACCCGGCGGCTACGAAGCAAACAAGCTAACCAACACCGTGAGCTAATAACCCTTAGCCCTTGTAGGTAACAAGTGCCGTATAACGTTTTAATTCACTTAGAAACAGCTGACTAGAGCGTACGTTTAAAGTGAGTACTCATAGAACCCAGTACCTTTCTGTGGTGAGGTTTATTCAGCATAATCTGTGTCCATTTTGCGAAATCTATGGCCAAACTGATGATGTGAACGCCACTGTAGCTTCACAAACACACACGTGACCTGTGACGTCTGATACTCGGCGTCGATTTAACATATATCGCGATATTTTACAAACCGTTTTTTGGACCATTCGTTTTGATATCTAACCAGGAATTTCTTTGAGCTGTAGTTTGCTCAAGTATTTGATGCTACGTGAAGCGTTTGTATGCTTCTATCAGCTATTGTTTTCGATGCTCGACTTGTAAATTCACCAGCTGGAAAAAATATGCTTTATAGCGCTGTGAAAAAGTGTTCATTTATTTATTTTATACTACACAAAGATAACCCTTGTAAATCATGACTTCATTTATTAGGGGAAGAAAAAGCTATCTAAACCTACCTGGTCGTATATGAAAAAAATACCCCAACTCCCCTTGTTAAATTATGAATTCACTTTGATTAACCATATTTTTTTGGAAAGCTGAGTTCAGTTTTACTAGCCACAGTCAGTTGTTGATAAAAGGAACACAAAGGCTTGTCTTAAATTTGTCAAAATCCCCCAAAACAAAACATCATTCAACAAATAAATAAATAAATATTCTTTGGACTGACTTTTGGAACGTTTCCATCCTGTGAGATTTGGTGTAAGATCACCATGGTGGTAGTGCGATGATCAGGGGGTGCTTTGCTGCATGTCTAATTGTATGTGCATATTTTATAGTACGTGTTTGACAAGCTAGAATACAGAAATAATAAGCTTTTGTTGTACATCAACAGTGTGGTAATTAGTCTACCTATAGGAAATCTTCCACTTTGATTGCTTTTCTCCATCTGCTTTTCCTACACAGGAAAGAAAACATTTTATGGATCAAATCTGCAAACATGGTGGGAAAAAATAATGTCTCAGCTAAATACAAAAGCTCCAATTTAAAGTTGAGTGTTCAACACTTAAGTTGACAAAGGAGGGAGTCTGCGGGGACAGAGTGTCCATCCATCAATTTTCTTCCGCTTATCCGGGGCCGGGTCGCGGGGGCAGCAGCCCAAGCAGAGAAGCCCAGACCTCCCTCTCCCCAGCCACCTCCTCCAGTTTGTCCGGGGGAACACCAAGGCGTTCCCAGGCCAACCGAGAGATATCTCTCCAGCGTGCCCTGGGTCTGCCCCAGGCCCTCCTCCCAGTGGGACACCCAGGAGGCGCCCAGGAGGCATCCTTGTCAGATGCAGAGGAAGGCTGATTAATAAAAAAAAGTGCCACAAAGTTTAAAAACAGATGACCAAAAAGCCTCTTCCACATCATCTAAGAGATAAAAGAGTTGATTTTTACATGGCACTATATCCAGATGTCCCAGCAGAACTCAGTCCTTATCAGAGCAGGTGATCCTTTTTTAAATCTTCTGTTGTTAAATGTTGGTGAACCTGTGTGAATTGTCGCCTCAGTATCTTGTCTGCTTCAAGGTTTGATATGTTGTGCATCCAGGGATATTCTTCCACATACAATGGCTGTAATGAGTGACTAACGAGTGTTGCCTTCCAGCTCAAAGCAGTCTGGCCTTTCTGCTCTGATCACTGGCATCAACAAGGCATATTTTCCACAGTGAACTGGTACTCATTAAAAATATTGTTTGTTGGAGCAGTCCTCTTGAAAACCTGGAGGTCGCTTGAGAAAATCCCAGTTGTCAGATCAGAACTTGTGGCACCAACCACGTCATGCTAAAAGTCACTTGCTGCTGTGTAACTGGATGAACAGATACAGTGGCTTGCAAAAGTATTCGGCCCCCTTGAACTTTTCCACATTTTGTCACATTACAGCCACAAACATGAATCGATTTTATTGGAATTCCACGTGAAAGACCAACACAAAGTGGTGTACACGTGAGAAGTGGAATGAAAATCATACATGATTCCAAACATTTTTTACAAATAAATAACTGAAAAGTGGGGTGTACGTAATTATTCAGCCCCCTGAGTCAATACTTTGTAGAACCACCTTTTGCTGCAGTTACAGCTGCCAGTCTTTTAGGGTATGTCTCTACCAGCTTTGCATCTACAGACTGAAATCCTTGCCCATTCTTCTTTGCAAAACAGCTCCAGCTCAGTCAGATTAGATGGACAGCGTTTGTGAACAGCAGTTTTCAGATCTTGCCACAGATTCTCGATTGGATTTAGATCTGGACTTTGACTGGGCCATTCTAACACATGGATATGTTTTGTTTTAAACCATTCCATTGTTGTCCTGCTGGAAGGTGAACCTCCGCCCCAGTCTCAAGTCTTTTGCAGACTCCAAGAGGTTTGCTTCCAAGATTGCCCTGTATTTGGCTCCATCCATCTTCCCATCAACTCTGACCAGCTTCCCTGTCCCTGCTGAAGAGAAGCACCCCCAGAGCATGATGCTGCCACCACCATATGTGACAGTGGGGATGGTGTGTTCAGGGTGATGTGCAGTGTTAGTTTTCCGCCACACATAGCGTTTTGCATTTTGGCCAAAAAGTTCCACTTTGGTCTCATCTGATCAGAGCACCTTCTTCCACATGTTTGCTGTGTCCCCCACATGGCTTGTGGCAAACTGCAAATGGGACTTCTTATGGTTTTCTGTTAACAATGGCTTTCTTCTTCCCACTCTTCCATAAAGGCCAACTTTGTGCAGTGCACGACTAATAGTTGTCCTATGGACAGATTCCCCCACCTGAGCTGTAGATCTCTGCAGCTCGCCCAGAGTCACCATGGGCCTCTTGGCTGCATTTCTGATCAGCACTCTCCTTGTTCGGCCTGTGAGTTTAGGTGGACGGCCTTGTCTTGGTAGATTTACAGTTGTGCCATACTCCTTCCATTTCTGAATGATGGCTTGAACAGTGCTACGTGGGATGTTCAAGGCTTGGGAAATCTTTTTGTAGCCTAAGCCTGCTTTAAATTTCTCAATAACTTTATCCCTGACCTGTGTGGTGTGTTCTTTGGACTTCATGGTGTTGTTGCTCCCAATATTCTCTTAGACAACCTCTGAGGCCGTCACATGGCAGCTGTATTTGTACTGACATTAGATTACACACAGGTGCACTCTATTTAGTCATTAGCACTCATCAGGCAATGTCTATGGGCAACTGACTGCACTCAGACCAAAGGGGGCTGAATAATTACGCACACCCCACTTTTCAGTTATTTGTAAAAAATGTTTGGTATCATGTATGATTTTCGTTCCACTTTTCACGTTTACACCACTTTGTATTGGTCTTTCACCTGGAATTCCAATAACATTGATTCATGTTTGTGGCTGTAATGTGACAAAATGCGGAAAAGTTCAAGGGGGCCGATACTTTTGCAAGCCACTGTATATGTGTGTTAACAAGTAGTTCAACAGGTATATCTAGTGTGATCTAAAGGGGTAAGATCCAGTTTCATAGATTTCACCAGGAAGCAGTCAATGTACTTTTTTACAATAATTAAAATCTGTAAGTCACTTTTTAACTTGAAACAGAAAGTATCTCTCTTTAGTTTGAGTGGGGATTTATTCTCTCTACCCAAATAGGAGAAGTGCTTCATTTAATACCCAATCTAGTCTACTGTGTCTAGACACACACAGAAAGGTCTCTTACTTACTGTTACAACCACAGAATTTAGTCACTGAATAAGAAATAAAAATCACAACATTTAAGAAAAAAATCTGCCGGTTTATTGTTTTTTTTTTCTTAACAGTACAGTAGATACATGTCATGACCCTGCATTGGTAGGGAATAGGTGCCTTAAAGAACAAGCAGTGCTTGTTATATTCATGTGACAAATGACTGACAAATCAAACACATACACTAGGAGAGAGGTCTTTTGACTTCCCAGCAATCACTTGACAAAAATACCTGCAGATGCATCACTTCCATTTCACAATCATTAAAATAGAATCCAGAGTTTTCAACCCATACTCAGGAACCACAGTACAGTCTAGGAAGACCATAACTTGGTCTTGGTCCATTTAGTTAAAAATGAGAAAAAAAGTGAAACACTGTGTACAAATAAGGTCACTTAAATGAGAGAAAAATGGAAGCATGTAGGTCATTTAACAAAGCAAGTCGTCAAGCTGATGCGAGAGTAGTTCGAAGGCGTGACTCTGTCCTGGTATGCTTGTCTGTGTTGCTGGTCGTATAGGGAAGCAAGGGGCGTAGCGGGCAGGGGATGCCTTGGTGAGTTTGTTTGTGCATTAACGCATCGTGACAAACTCCTCGGATGAGGTGGGGTGAATGGCGACTGTCTTGTCAAAGTCTGGTTTGGTAGCACCCATCTTGATGGCCACAGCAAATCCTTGTAGCATTTCATCGCAGCCAAGGCCCTGCATGTGCAGCCCTACCACCTGCGAAAATGAAACAACACAGTCGTTTGTTTGTTTGGTTTTTTTAAAAAAAGAAAGAACTGCAGCAGAGTGAAAAGAAACTGTTAAAAGATTTTAGTCGAGGCTTTAATGACACGTAAAGATGGCTTCAGGACTGCTTCCTGTATTGGTTTAAGTACTTTTAAGTTGTTGTTTTTTTGGAAAGTCTCAAATCTATTCTTCAATCCTGGTACATATAGCTGTGAAAGAGTAGAAAACAATTGCTTACGACATATTAAGAGCTCCTGTATTACTGGTTGGGGAAAAAGGCCCCATACGCTAACATTTACTAGTGATGTCTTAGCCCAAATGTGGTTGTTTACGAATAAAAAATAGTGCACTACAATGTTAAGACGATTTAGAGAAGAACCTCCTTTTGTGGTTTAAATAATAGAAATAAATCATCAAGAAGATATTCATTAAAATATTCATTATTTCATAAATTTAGGTGTCAGTAACAATGTGCTAGAGTCACATTTATTTAGAGCTCGTGTCTGGAGAAGAGATGACACCTACCTTCTCCTCTTTGCCCACACACACCAGCTTCATGATGCACTGACTCTTCCTGCTGGTGATAGCGTGATACATTGGTGTGAAAGAAGTCTTGTAAATCTTCACATTCTCCTTCCCTCTGGTTTTAATGGCCTCGTCTGTGACACGAACATTATCAAATGTAAGGACAATTTCATGTCTTACTGAGTAAAAGTAGGAATAGCGCATAAGATAAACGATTACATGTAAGCAGACGGCAGAAACTGAGTTAAACCCACCTAGATGTGTTTTTTATTGTCCTACTCACCCTCTGTGAGGCCCACCGTGCCAATGGGTGGGTGGCTGAACACCACAGTGGGAATACAGGTGTAGTCCAACTTTGAGTCCTTCTTTCCTTCAAACAGTCTGTGCGCCAGCTTTCTGCCTGCAGCAATAGCAACTGTCCCAACACATGAAAACCTCATCAGAATGCTGCTAACACTCAAAATGCCCACAAAAGGGCATTTTTATATTAAAAAATAGGTTAAAAAAAAACCCCAAACACTTCAAAATACAGAAGTAGAAAAAAGGCACCAGGAGAAGAACTTCACCAGGATACCAACATGTTTTGTCAAGAAACCTTGGTCACACAATAAAGTTTTCTTTTAATCTTTTGTATTAAAGCTTTGACCCTAAATAAGAGTTTTTTTGTTAACGACAGAGATGAAGAATTGATTTTTTTTTGGTTTTAATTGGCATTCATCCTTTCACCCTGGCCTCTTCAGAAGTTATTGAAAAAGAAAAAGCCTTCCTGTCTGTGCGCCTGACCCTCCCACATGCAAGAAACCCGACGGTTGTAAACATAACAGACTCAGACTCCAAGATCACGTTTGTATAGGACAAATTTCTGGTGACTTGTTATTTAAAGTTTTCCTATTTAAAAACATATTTTTGATATGCACAAGACTCTTGAAAAAGCCACTTCGCAAAATTATGTATCCCCTGTAATCACTCAAAACCATGGGTGAGGTCACAAAAATGCAAAACTTGGCATTTCAGTGCTGTTATTTGGAGTCACCAGTGTATGAAATGTGTATGTGTGTGGTTTTAAACTTGAGGTAGGTCTTTCCTCTAATAGACACAGAGACGTTATCCAACCTCACAAAGCGACTTACACATAAGTGCAACATGATCTCTGAAAATGTCCTGTCAGTGTACTCATCCGCAGCCTTCACAGCTTTGATACTCAAATATCCTTCTATAGCACCTTCGATATAGCAATAAAATCCATTCAGAGCTATTAAACATAGACCCAGAAACCTTTAGTCTAATATCACCAGGCTTCACTCAGCAATACTAATTACATGGAAAAATATTTACAACATTGGGAAACAGGTTAGAAAGGACACACACAGACACAAAAAAATGGATGAAGAAAAGTTGGGTTCTACCAGGTGTGAGAAGAGCTCTGCCACAAACATCCCCGACAGCGTAGATCCCCGATCGACTGGTGTTCTGAAACTCATCCACGATGATGTGGCCTCTTTCATCTGTATCCACACCCTGACAAAGAAAAAGAAAGAAAGAAAAAAAAAACTGTTTTACTTCTTAGAAACGAGTAAAAATGTGAATCGTGGAGATTAAAACAAAAGATTAGGCCTAGTTCCCTTTGAACTGTTTATTAATCTTGGAACTGTGTTTAGCTTCCCATAAAATTAACGTCTCAAAAGAAACCCCCCCAAAACTCCCATCCTTATCTAAGACAGAGTATTGTAGAGAAACACAGTTTGGATGAATAATGGTTTTAAGGAAAGGTATTGCATGTTTTGCCTCTTTCTGTGTGCTTCCTTACTGTATGATACTGACAGTGAATAAGAAACATGCAAGTGAGAAGAGAAATCCCGTGCGGGGCAAGAAATAACGATGACTCAGCTAAACTGTGGAGGATTAAATGTAAAGCAGAACAGACAAAAGAGAGACGGGCCTCAAAGTCTTGAAAAGCGTGAGAACATTCGAGATGTTTTTAGGTTTTTGAATAGAGCTGGTTAAACTGCTGCTTTGACAAGTCATTCATTCTTCCTTCATATAACAAATGATTCAAACGATGTTATGACACATCCCTTAAATCTAAGCTCGGTAGATGGATCATAGACAGTCAAAAGAAGACTTTGCCGTAACTGAGACTTTGCTGCCCCTTAAAGGCTTGCTAGCCTTCATTTATCAAGTATTTATGTCAGAATTTCATGCATCACCTTCAACAAAGTAACAGCATGTGGAAACTGTCCAGTCTTGTTCCCAGATTATCTGTTATTAAGGCTTAAGTCTGTTTTTTTTGGGATACCGGTTTTTGTATTCTTTTTGCATACAAGCCTTAAATTATAAAATATTTTATTATTATTTGTGGAAAGCAGTTTCATGTTGGTATGTGTGCCTAAGACACAGTTCTCCAAAGACATCTGCCATCCTGTTATAATCTATAAGGACAATTATGCAGCGGTAGAGTCTTACTGCTTAGCACTACATGTAAGTGGCACATGATATCTCCCAATAAAGACATTTATCAAAAATAAATAAATAAAATAATAATAATTATTTGCACATTACACTATCCAATCTACAGATAAAAATCACAGGTGAACTGTTACCATCTCGCCGATGTTCAGTCCAGATGTGTTGGGCTGCCTGCCGATGGCCCAAAGAAGGCAGTCCACTCCCTGGATGGTACTGATCTTCTCCTCGTCATTCTTCTTCTCGGGGTCTTTGGTAACCACCGTCACCTCCAGCCCCTTGTCTGTTTTACTCACAGACTTCACCTGAGAGTTCTTCCACAAATCTATACCAGAGTTTTGCAGTTCTTTGGTGCAGTTTGCACTTATAAAGGCGTCAAAGTTCCTCAAAACCTACAGATAGAATACGAGAGTACACATATGACTGCATGGCTCCATTATTCTAAAAACAGTCATATTGTGATTCTGTATTGTTGCCATTTTTCTTACTCCTGTCTGTCGAATAATGAGGGATGTTTTGGACCCCAAGGTGGAAAGAATGCCTGCCATCTCCACTGCAATATAACCAGCACCCACAACCACACTGCGTCTGTAGGAAAAAACAAACAAACCCTATAATCACAGACCTACATGGTTCTGATGGTCTCCCATAAACATCATTTAGACTGTATGTCAAGCTTACTTTGGCAGTGTTTCGAGTTCAAAGAAGCCATCACTGGTAATGCCCAGACTTGCCCCTGAAATTGTCAGCAAACACAACAGCTGTAATCTTCTGAACATCTGACTGATGCTCACTGGGAAAACCAAGTATAGCATGCAATACCTGGAACTTCTGCATCACTCAGAACAGAAGGTTGCCCTCCAGTGGCGATGAGGATGTGAGGTGCTGTATATTTTCTTCCATTGACTTCCACAGTTGGCTCAGGATCATTTGTAAACCTGGCACAACCTTGAATGGTTTGGATTTTAGCCTGAAATAGAGCACATATGAGGGTTTTTTGCACTGCAATTACATTTGAAAAGAACAGAAACCAAAAGGGCATAACTCATCTGACACTTACTTTGTCAAGATTGTTGCGATAAATGCGATTTAGGTGACTGACGTACGCATCCCTTTTGGCTTTTAGGGTTCTGCAAACACATAATATAAATTATCCAACCAGCTAAAATATGTTGTGTTAATAAACCATCATCACAGGGAATACTTGTCTTGTATCACCCTTGTGTTGCCATTTCTAGAAAATTAATGACTTCATAAGGATAAATTGTTACAGCTCTAGGATGGTAGAAAGATACAAGAAAAAACAAGTTTGCTGAAGAAAAACATAAAGAGAGGACTGGGGAGGACAACGAGACATATGGACATTTCAGAGACAATTAAACTGGAAATTTAAGTCTTACTTGTAATGTCCCAGTTTTTTTTTTTTTTTACAGATTTATTCATATTGGATATTGGAGCTACATGTGAAATGTTCATGTTTGTTACTGGGAAATTCAAAGATTTGCGTTATTCAAAAGTTACATGAAAATACTGTACTAGGCAGTTTGGTATAGCTTACACTGATTAGTTAGTGAAGTTCACAGTCATAAACTATGTTGGACTGATGCACAGAAGCTGTGGTGTTTATGGTCAACGTGAGGTTACAACAAGGGTAACTGATTAGATTCACTCACTGAATTTTACCTTTGTTGCCGGCTACAACCTGCCTACTGGTGCAAAATCAGCCATACAGTTTATGTAACATCTGGTTATATCCAGTTGAATGTAGTTGGCTAAATAAATAAACAGCAGTGAATCTCAGAGTAGCAACACAGGTCAGCTGATCACAGCCTGTACAAAAAGAAAATTGGAGCTCACAATACAAATTATAATGTGACTTATTTCTAAGTAACTCTTTTCTCCACACTGCACCACTACCACTACACCCCCCACCTGCAAAATCCCACTTTAACCCCTGGGATTCTTTGCACACTGAGGATGTTTGTGGAGGATTTAGTACTCTACATGCAGGCACACCCAAATCCCAGCACATTCCTCTCACACTAACGTTATATTTTGAAAAGGTTTCCTCATGTCGTAAATGTAGTCAACCACTCCTTCCAGGAAGGCTTATCTTCAACAGTCATTTTTGCCCAACTTCATTGTGCACGGAGATAGAGAAGTGGGCTAAAGTTAGGCAACACAAAGTAACTGACTGAGAGGTTGTGGGGAGAAATGAATGCTTCTTTGTACCAGGAAAAACCACAACAGCTTTCAAAGGAGTTCATTGTAGTTGCAAAAAAAGGAAAAAAAGGAAAAAAAAGATAAGAATCAAATAGACACTAGCAGAAACTGTAACTTACTCCCAACTGAAACGAACGTCTCCAGTTTCAAAGCCATAATCACCATGATCGTGCAGATATTCGGCATGAACTGCTGCATTCCACATCACCTGAGAAGAAGAGCAAAAAGAGCTGGCTTTGAGAACTTGAACTTGAAGTGTACATGTAAAAACTTTTATTATAATAAGAGTGTAAAGAAAAAGGTACCTTCTTAGGGACACAACCAACATTGACCTGAACAAAGGAAAGAAAGCAGAACAAATGAATTGAGTGAAAGCTGGTCAAGTAGCAGTGATACAGATAAATTATGGAAGATATAAATTTTAGACTACAGCTGCAGTGACAGGAAGAATAGTTATGCAGTGTAAAGCAAAAGAACTGCAGTATCAAAAAATACAATGCTGTGTCAGTGTGTTTCATAAAACCAACATTTTACAAAAGGAAAAGATGTAAAAGATTAGGTCAGGTGCATTCATATGTCTGTAAAGTAATACAACACCAACATTCACTTATCAATAAGGAAAATATATACTGTTTTTCACTGTGGCTTTGTGTGGTTTATGCCAAAACCATTGGACTGAATGGTTTTGGTAGCCATTTCTTCCTCTCCTGTTTTAGCTGAAAAAACTATAGAGGCCTGATTTAACTAATAGTAAGTACAGAAAGGCCTAACGCATTTAAAACCACTTGTTTCTTCCTCATATTGCAGCCTTGTGCAGACAATTTCAAAATGCCTCAGTTACAACAGATTCAGCTCAAGGGAACAGGAATGAGTTACAGTTTTATAACCTCATCGGCAGCTTTGTCCTTCAAACCCACAATGTTTGTCAGACACACACAAAAAAGGAGTCGGGAGGTTTCGCAGTGAATCTGGTAACTAACGTGTCTGTGTCTGTGTGCGTGTGTGTGTGTACATGCTGCAAAGGTGACAGCAAAGTGACAGTAGTAGGGAGGCATGTCTGATTGTTTTTTTATTATTATTATTATTATTTTTACTCACGCAGGTACCTCCGAGTTTGTGACTCTCGATCACGGCGGTAGCTGCTCCGAGCTCCGCCGCCCGCCGAGCCCCGGCCAGACCTCCAGACCCGCCTCCGACCACGAGAAAGTCGAACCGGGTTATCTCCGATGGGTCTGAGGCCATCCTGCTACTGATAACTCCGCGTCTGCAAAGTGACAAGAAAAACTGTTTCCTGAGAAGAAACCAGCACGGAGCTCGAGTCCGGGCCAGCTGTTTTAATAGTGCCATAACCAGGAAGGGCGCAGGAAGGCAGGGCCTATGTGTCGGGCAGACCGAGTAGTGGGAGGGTCAGTGAAAGCCACTGCTGTGTCATTGTGAATTGCAACAATGGTGTGCAAATCCCAGAAACTGTTCTGACAATAGTCATGATGATCCTCACATGAGCTACAGTATGGTGGCTTCAAAAACATGAGTAAATCAGAGCATTTTCATGCATCGAGGATTTGATGAAAATATTTAAGGATATTTAAGGAGATCAGACACTGATCACTCCAGATTTAAGGATATAAAGTGAGCATCGTGACAATATTCAGAAACGCTAAACACACATCAGTAAAGCCCGTTATTTGCCACAAACTTACTGGAGTACTCACCTCGGTAATGCCAGTGATACTGACATAGTAGGAAACAGTCTGCAGACTCTTGTGAACAGCATGTTTTAACTGCCTTTACAGCATTTTAATCAGAGCTATCCATGGGGTGCCTTTTGCCTCTCTCTGACAGCCACTGCAAGCTGATAAACGCGTGTTGTTTGACTTTATTACAGCACACACAAAAGCTTCAAAGCATTTCCTGGGTCACTGAGCCCCCTCCCCTCTATATTGCCCCAGTTTAGCAAACTGCTGCCTGGTCGTGTCTAAAATAATCAGTCCTTGTGCGAGATAATGGAAAAACTAACCGACAGGTAAACACCGTAATACTGTGATGGTGGAAGACGCGAGTAGCGTAGATCCTCCACAGCCTTGCGTTGTTTTTGTGGGAGATTTGGCGTAAATAACAGGGGAAGATGTGGCAGATTTGCGTGCTATTTCTTTAAGAATCACAGGTCCGTTGCGCTCAGCCTGTCAAGAAAAACAAATGATGAAGTTACACCTCTCACAGGGCCTTTCAAAACAAGAGTACACTCCCGTAGTAGCACGCATTACATTACTTTGTGAGATAACACCTAAAGGAAACGAAGATTAAACAGCAGTTCAGTCCATAATGTTTTGGACTGACACAATTTTCTTTTCTTTATTTTTAATGGATTTTAAATTACACAAGATGCCAATGAAGTGCAGACCATGCCAGTGCATGACAAATTAATACATTTCAACTGACTGTTTTATAGCTTAATAAGAAGGCCATCTATAGGCTCAAAAACCCAAATAAATCTCTCAGAAAAATAGCGAAAATGTTAGTAGTGGCCAAATATTAAACTCAGAAACCCCACAAGACCACACAAGACAAATACATTATTATAATTAGGGCCCGAGCACCGAGAGAGTGCGAAGGCCCTATTGTATCTGCTCCGTTTATTATTATTATTATTATTATTATTATTATTATTATTCATTGAAATGAATTAACTTTTTGAGGGCTTTAACATGCTCAAAAACTCATGAAATTTTGCACATGTTTGTATTGTTATGGGTGACATTTGCAGCCTCAAATTTCTCCAGGAAAGTCTTAAGGAGTTGGTCTTGGGTTACAGAGAAAACTGTGAGTTTTCGCGAAAGGGTGTGACCCCAGCAACATGGCGAACATTGATGTCTCACCATGAAGAAACAAATTAGTGTAACTCAATGAAATCCAATCTGATCCGTACCAGACTTTACAGGCATGATGTCAGACCCGCCCTGAACAGATTGATGTGCCCATTGTCAGGGATACGTAGAGCGCCACCTAGTGGCAACAAGAAATGTCATGTCTTTCATTTTGTTGTACTGATTTTCACAGGTTCATCGTGGCCACCTGAAAAGCGGTGAATATCACCATCAGGCCCTCTTGATGCTTCAGTGAGAAAATTGTGACTTTAAACTGAACGGCGCACCCTGGTGGTAGCGCAGTTCACCATGACCATTGAAGTGGCTTTTGAGGGGCTTGGAAAGTTTGAAAAGTCTTCTAATTTGGCGCACACCTCCAATGTGATGAAGGCTATCTTATTATGTGATCATTTTCATTGATTAGCGCAAAATGGCTCCACAGCGCCCCCTACAAATGTTCAAAACAACAGCCCCTGCTCTGTGTTTTATCTATGAGACTGAAACCTGGTAAGCTTATGGAGGATATCAAGATGTACAAAAAAGTCTCTTGGAGCAATATCCCAAATCCAACAGGAAGTCAGCCATTTTAAAATTAATGTGTAATTTTGGCACCATTTTCCCCTCTTTTCAGGCACCGTTCTTTGACGAACTCCTCCAAGGGATTTCATCAGATTAACACGATCTCCTGTGTGTGGAATCTAAACACCTTTGTGATGTTAAATTGCGAAGCATTTTACGTTCAGGGAAACGGGGGGTGTCATGGCGCCACGTAGAGTTTCAATCACTCGCCAAAAAGCAGTAACCTGCTGTCACTCAAAAACACAATGTCCAATCTCTCCGGAAAATTCACAGGTACGATGAGATTCGAGCTCGGAAATGTTTGTTATGCCATTTGTCAATAATGGTTAGAGCGCCACCTAGTGGGACGACTATAATCATGATTGAATGAGAAGAAATGTTTGCTGGTGGTTAAATGCATGAATTCCATCAATGTGATATCAGATCGGATGCGCTGGTTTTAGGTTTTGAGCGTGGCTCGACGCGCCGGGGTGCTCGGGCCCTCATAACGCTGCTTGCAGCTTTAATTATATTTATTATTGGCAATATTTTTTCTGCAGTTAAGAAAAACAACTTCAAAACATCTAAAGAACCAAGAATACCAGCAAGGGGGTATGTGTATGATTGTCAAAGTCTGCAATCAAAAGGCAACTTCACGAATGCCAGAAGAGCCTGCACACCTCTGAAAAGATTCTTTGGACAGATGAAATCAAGATTAAACTGTACCAAAATGATGGAATGAGAAAGGTATGAAGCGTACCACATGTCAAACATGGTGGAGGCAATATTACGATATTGGCATGTACTAGTGACCCAGTGTAACCAGTTCAATTTAAAACTATGTCAGTTTGTCCACTTCATATTGAGCCTCTGAAAATGGATACGTGCACAAGCAGCATGAACACAGTTTCTGCCTGGCAAGTGCTTTTGACATGCTGTTGGACAGATAAATTACATGCTCTTGTTACTTCCTCTTTATTTTAGTTTTATGGCAGCTGACAATCTTTGAGAGTTGCTTTAACAGCCAATAATCATCCATGACTTTGCATTTACTCTAATCTGATTAATATTTGCGCTTATCAGCCTTACTTCTGACATTTTTGGAAGGAAACCAAGCGAGAAACTGTCCCTGTTTATCCCTGGCAATTTAATCAGTTTATTCACATGTTTAGCACATAATTTCTATGCACATTAATAACATGCAATTGGACAGAAAACCAAACTTTGCTGTGTTTTAACACATATTTTTATTTGCAGGCTTCCAGCAAATTAATACATTTGCACCATAACCCAAAATGCCCTCGTACATTAAGTCAGTGGTAAGATTGTGAGCCACGTCAGACAGTGCACAAAATTTCATGCCTAGCAGGATCAACTACCTTCAACACTAGATGCTACATTTTATTAAGTCCTTCGACATTGTCATGTAAGATGAATGTCAGTCTCAGAAAAACACACCATACATATATTTAAATCCCTCCAAAAGGGTTCGAATCTTTAAACAATCCCACGCATGAATGTAGATTCTAAGTTTTGCTGTATTTCTAATTTACCATATTTGTCACAAAATTAATCAATATTTTCTTAACTCAATGTATTTTTATTGTTTGAAATTTGATGTATTTTGTCTTCTATTGAACCTAAAAGATGTTCTGATGTTTTTCCTGCCATATATTATTTTCAGTTCTCTGGTGTTTTTGTTCTTCTTTATTGCGCTTAAATCATGTTTCTTAGTGATATCTGCCTGTTATCTGGATATGCCATCAATAAAAACAGGTTATTGAAGATAATACAGGTGTTATACTGTGGCAGCCAAAAGAGCACTGTGTTATATTGTTTACATAAAAAAACGTTCAATAAATAAAATATTAATAGTTCCTTTGTTGTGTTAAATAATATTATTTGCTGGTGATCTGACTGAAAACGAAGGACACAATTTTTTTATCACCAAGATTTATAAACATGTTGAATCAGCTATATTTTTAACTTAGCGTGCTCTTATTTTGAAAACCAGAGCAGCTTTCTTCCGCCATTGTTTTTTCTATCTACAAATGGCTAACGACAAGCTAACCCAAAGCGGCTCGGTTGGCGGCGTTGACAAGCGTTAGTATCACGTTCAAAGAGTGGATTTTTAAAAATTCATGTTGTTGAAAAAGATATCACCGACCAAATCGCTGTTTCGTAACACGGCAATCAGGTGCGTATGAGGCATTTGACTCTGTTGCAAATATAAACAGTTGTAATGTTGGCCGTCGTCTCCGCAACCCCCCTGTTGTAGTTAGGTAGGGCCTTTTCGTCACGTTCAAAGGAAGAAAGCTCAGCGCGCACGGAGAAAAAATGCAAATACAGACCAGTGCAATGAGTTTGATTAATTGCATTTTATTTTGCTGTATTGTTTTGATTTGCCTACACGCGCGCGCAGCCAAATAAATATTTGCAGGAGCTGAAAATGCTGCATGAGCTGTGCGTGAGAGGAGGGGCTTCACAGGCCTCATCCTAGTGTAAGCATAGTACCCACTGATGTTAAGTCAATCATTTGTTAATGTTTTTGTTTTTCTTACGTTCCTTTTACAGGGAGAGACATCGTTGACATGTGCATAAGTGTCTGACATAAACCCTGGACATCAGGTGAAGATGGATGTTTACTTCAGGGTGTCACATCAGCCTCTGAAATTGTGAGAATTACTGCCAGATGGCCAGAACACCTCACTTCTCATTATGAAGCCTGTCAGCTATCAAAGCATGCCATCCTCTGTGAATGGTGGACATCCAAATTTGTCACTGGACCGCGTGTTAACCACTTCAAACGTGAGGTATTGTGAGAAATGTGGATTTGCGTCTACAGATGCAGCAGTGTTCGAGAAGCATATGGTTGAGCATATGGGGACACGGTTTTACTGTTTTTATTGCAACGATGTTTCCTACAGTGAGGCGGAGTTAAACGCGCACCTGAAACGACACACTTCGAAGTATCCATTCAAATGTCCTCACTGTGGACAGGGCTACATGAGGAGGCTGTGCCTTGTTAAGCACATTGAACGTTTGCATAGTAAAAGCATCATTCAGGTACCTGCTAAGCCTGGTGTGACGAAAAATCCGCAGGTCCCCGTCCCCAGTGCCTTAACAAGCCTGCACGCTGCTGATCCGTCATCGCTTCGGCCGGTTGTTCGGGTGACGGTACCTAGCCCGAGTGTACCTGCTGTCAGACTGGGAAAAGACGAACAGAGAGCAAAAGCACTGGAAACGAAGGCATCGAATGTCACTAATGGCAACCCAGAACGTCTTTCCCCTTTGAATGGACTCATTCAGCACAATAGAGCTCTCACAGTTTCTCTGCCAGAAGAAGTAACAATTCCTGCCGGCTGCTTGGTTGAACTCATTGAGGTGAAAACTGTAAATGGGACAAAGGAACTAAAGCTGAGGCTCGTTTCCCAACAAGAAAACGAGTCAGTGATAAAGGACACGAGGACGACAGTTTCTCAAAACACAGCGCTGGGGAAGCCATTGTCATCTACATTAATCAATCACACCAACACGGTGCGGCCTGTCAGTATGGGCATGAGCACTATTAACAGGAAATCATGTGACACAAAGATGGTGAATGTGGAGCGCCCTGCTGTTGTCCCGGTCAGTATTTCCAACAGTCTCTCAGTGAGTCCAGTGAGCAAAGAAAAGAGTGGACTGAAAAGGGTATCACCGGAAATAATCAACTTGGAGTCTAACGAAGTCATCCCTAATAAGTTTCCCAAAAATATCATCAGTCCTGTAAGAGAAGGGGTAAACAGTGGGATCAGAGTTACGCAAACGGCACCAGTGAGCCACGTAGCTCCTCTTCCAGTTATCTCCAACAGGGTCACCAGCAGGTTGAACACCACCAGCCTGCATCCAAACAGCATGGTTTCTCAGAGAGTGATGGATGAGAGAAAGACCTTACTTCCAGAGTACCCCAAGAGTGTTCCATCCAGGAGAGCGGGTGACACGAAAAACATGCAGGATATGCCGGTGGCTATGAAGGTGGAACCTGGGAAGACCTGCTTCAAGAGCAGCACTGCTTCAAAACCAATCAAAGAAGTAGCACCCTTGAACCAGGACAGGATTAAATCAACTTCTCCCTCCATAAGAAGTTCCATTGTTCCAACTGTCCAAGTGAGACCACCAATATGTCTAGTCAGTAAGGATAATGTTCCAGCTCAGTCTTTTTCATTACCCAAGACTCTAAACAAGCTTGTTTCAGTCAAAACTCCTGTTTTTTCAAATCATGCCAAGTCAAAGAGCTCAACTTGGATGCCAGAAGTCAGATTAAATGAGCTGGCAAAAGCGAGAGACGTTTCAGAACCTGAGAGTTTCCCCATCATATCCTCTGTGTTTTCATTGAGTCAGCAGCCAGAGGACGCCCAAGGTCCCATTCAGCCATTGGTAATGGCTTTGCGAGGCATAGTGATGGATAAAAGTAGCAGTTCTGTCAGTACGACTCAAGATCAAGTTAAGATAACAAACACGGAGCACGTGGACAAGACCCTGACATTAGGGCCCAGCCCTCAGGTGGAAACAAAAAATGGATCCTTCATCTGTGAGTCGTTATTGACGGAGCGGACGGAACCTCTAGAAGCAAAAGACCACAATAAGGGGGTTCATCACTCTCCTGCACTGACCCACAACCATGTTGATATCAAAGAGGAAAAAAAGATCCCTCTACCACCAGATGATAATAAATCCAGTCACAGTCCTGCTTCAAAATCTTCAACACATGAAGAATCTAATGTTGCAGAACACGCAAAAGCATCTGAAACTGAAGAACCTCTAGAGCAAGTGGTCAAAAGTGAGCAGGACTCAAAGTTTCTGACTGTCACCCTGAAGAGGGTGCAAGTGGGCGTGTGGAAACAAACCAAGAAGGGACTGAAACTTAGAATATCCAAATATAAGACTCAGGTACCTGTGGACACTGTAACTGACTGTACAGTCATTTACCCAATGCCGCTGAAAGTGGACCAACCAGTGAAACGACCGGGTCCAAACCAGCCGGTGGTAGTGCTCAATCATCCAAAGCCTCGGGGCTCTGCACAGGGAACGAGAGCTGATCCTTTTGCAAACACAGGAGCTTCTGAAGTGGTTCCAAAGTGCCAAATCTTGAAAATGAGACTGAGCAAAGTCATGGGTCAAAAATATGAGGTGATGGGTTGCACCGTCCGAGTGTTTCCATGAATGTATTGGACAATTCATCAATGGAAAGAAGTATACATTTATGAGGAAGCAGTTAGTATTACAGTAAAGAGATGTTTAAGGTCAAAAACTGACAAAATCTCAAGCCAATTATTTTCTTTATGGGAGAATAAGAGTAAAAAATATGGACGTCTGAGTATCACTGAACATTGTCTTATATGTATAATATGAACTATTCAAGTGCAATGCTGTTTGACTGCTTTGAGTCAATGAAAATGGACTGAATGCCGTTATAGATTGCAGTCAAAAACACAGATATTAAGTACTGTTTCTGAAGGTTGAGAGACCAATGGATATGTCATTAATGCATGCTGTTTATTTAAAAAGGATAATGTTTTTTATTTATTTTTTTTTACTTTGCATCAGTGAAATTTTTTGGGCATCCATGCTGCCACCTGAAATAGGTGCAGTGATGGGTATTCAGATTTTTCCCTGCATTAAAATTGGCCTTTGGGGAGAGAAGTTCATATTTAAGGCAGTGTTTTGCTTTTTTTTCTTTCTTTCTTTTTCTTTTTTTACAGAAGTGTTAGCATTTCCTGTTATTTCCTGCTATTTGACGTACATAAATGTATTTCATGCCTGTGCGAATTAAACCCCACTTTATTAACAGTTAAAAAATACTGGTTAAACAGTCCTTGTGATTTTCCAGCCAAAACCTCTTTGGTGGGTCCCAAATGTTTTGTATATGCTGGTTTTAAGTATGATTAAATATTTATAATGACATTTTGTAAGATGTCATTCCCTGTGACTGAAAAGAATGAAAATGTCTAATTGGATCAAGTTAGGGGCAATAAGTCTCCAGTTGATTCATTATTTATTTGTATTTTTAAAATTATTTGCATCTTTGAAGGCGTCCCAATCACTTCGTTTGTTAACATGGCCGATTGTGCAGATGACTGTGTGCTGTGTCTAAAAAAATCAACATTTCAACACTAATAGCCTTCTAAAAGGTTTATCCAGTTTTAAAAGCTCCTCCAAATTTTAGCTGGAAAAACTTTACTTTTCATGGCAGCAGCTGGTTTTGTAGTTGTGCGTTTAGCTACTCTTTGCAAAATCTACTCAATGGAACCATGTTGTATTTTTTTAATTAATCATTGATAACTTCATTAGATGGACCAATTAAAACAACTACTGCAAGGTGTAAATAATGGAACCTGGGCATACACTCAGCTGTGTTATCAGTTCAGATATGATATTAATCACTGACTCTTGCAGAGATACAAAAGTCTGCCAGTTGTACATCTGTGTGAAGTGAAATGTTACAGAGCTTAAGGCTAAAATTTAGAGTATATCTACTAATCCAGACATAAGGATGATGACGATGCACTAAAAAAAGTACCCTAATACTTTACGGTGTCATTTTACTTTAAAGCGCAAAACGGACGTCCTGAAGAATCAAGATAATTTTTTATTTTTGTTGTAATTTTTTGGTTTTTATTAAATTTGGCTTTGTAATTAGTCACATTACTACACATTTTTGTGATTGACTTATTTGAGTTTTCTTGTGTGACTTTTTTTCTCTCTAGGTTTAAAGCTTCACCTATGAGAGTAATCTAGAGAAGGTAGAAGCAACCTAAACTGGTCAATTCCTGTAATAGAAGTATTTCCCTGCCGTGACTATGAGACATTGGTGACTGATAGGCAATTCAAACCTGTTGTATATTTTTCAAAATAATCAAACATAAGCAATCTTCTGTCCTGAGACTTCTCAGATCTGTTTTTCTTCTTAAAGCAGCATTACCACAGCATATGTGTGTTCTTGTTTATTATGTATTCACAGTGTACAAGGTGCTAGACCTATGATCACATTTGTAGGTTTTGGTTGCCCCAGTTTTTATTACACGTTTGTGTGTGTGTGTGTGTATATATATATATGTAAATATATATGTTTTGGGTCACTCAGATTTTATGGTTTATAGACCTATAAATATAAAACATGGTAACTGGTGTTCATACTGAGTAGGGAATGGCCCCTTCTGGAGCACCAACACTTCTGCTTTACTTTCCTTACATTGCAGCGAGTAAAGCTGCTGTGCAGTCTCTGTTATATATTCATTATCCTAAAGTTGTTTGACATGTCTTTATGGCTGTTTTCCTTTTGCCTTTTAATTTAATCCTCATCTGTGTGGGAATTAGTCATATTCCAGTTCAAGTGTTTTTGAGTTTTATTACATTCTCAGTGTTCATTATCATTGTGATCCATGCTTTTATAATAACAATTGTGTAATTCTTCTTTTATTAAAAAAAGTAAATTTGACAACGGTTTGACTTGTACATTTTTTCCCACCAACTGAAACCCATCACTTAAAGTTCACTCTAGATCAACAGTAGTTTAAATCTATTAAAGCATACATGGTAATTTTTTGTTTGTTTTTTGACACCCTGTATTGTCCTGTTTGTGACATTGGGTCACTGTGCCCAACATCAAACTAATCTCTGCAAATATCTTAATGTACAAAGGTCCAGGCAACATTCAGATAGTCAAATTTGCTTAGGAACACTCCTGGCTACCTGGGTGTATATGGATGGTATCCATAATAAGAGCTAAACAAATGTAAACACATGACTGAATGCTTTCTTTATTACCCTAATTAGCAGAGGATCCATCTGATAATCCTTTATAAAAGGTTATACCAGATTATATTAAACCTGCTTGTGAAGAATTAACACTACATTCATGTAATAAAACCTACTTATACGACCACACTAAAGTTTTTTTTTCTTTATTTTCATGACTATTTACATTGTAGATTCTCACTGAAGGCATCAAAACTATAAATGAACACATGAAATTATGTAGTAAACAAAAAGTGTGAAATAACTCAAAACATGTTTTATATTTTATATTTTTCAAAAAAGCCGCCCTTTGATTACTGCTTTGCACACTTGGCATTCAACTAATGACCTTCATGAGGTCGTCACCTGAAATGGTTTTCCAACAGTCTTGCAGGAGTTCCCAGAGATGCCGAGCACTTGTCAGCCCTTTTGCCTTCAGTCTGTGGTCCATCTTGATTGAGATTAGGTCAGGTGACTGTGGAGGACTCTCCTTCTTGGTCAGATAGTCCTTACACAGCTTAGAGGTGTCTTTGGGTTCATTGTCCTGTTGAAAAATAAATGATGCTCCAACTAAATGCAAACTGGATGGGATGGCATGTGGTAGCCATGTTGGATTGGTGTGCCTTCAATTTTGAATCAATCCCCAACAGTGTCACCAGCAAAGCACCCCCCACACCGTCACACAACCTCCTCCATGCTTCACGGTGGGAACCATGCATGTAAAGACCATCTGTTCACCTTTTCTGCGTTGCACAAAGGCACGGCGCGTAAATGGTAAATGGTAAATGGACTGATTCTTATATAGCGCTTTTCTACTCTCCCGGAGTACTCAAAGCGCTCTATACAACATATCGCATTCACCCAATCACACCCATTCATACAAGCACTTTATCTGTACTTAGTGCTTTTCTAACTGCATTCACACACATTCATACTCCGATGGATGCATCGGAGAGCAACTTGGGGTTAGTATCTTGCCCAAGGATACTTGGCATGCAGACTGGAGGAGCCAAGGATCGAACCACCAACCTTCCGATTAATAGGTGACCTGCTCTACCTCCTGAGCTAGAGCAAAGATCTCAAATTTGAGCTCATCAGACCACAGCACAAATTCCCACTGGTCTAATGTGGCATTTATCTGGGCTCTGATCTGAGGTGCTGTTAACTTGCAATTTCTGAGACTGCTGACTCGAATGAGTTCATCCTCAACAACAGAGGTGACTCTTGGTCTTCCTTTCTTGGGGCGGTCCTCATGTGAGCCAGTTTCATCGTAGTGCTTGATGGTTTTTGCGACTACATTCTCTCATTTAAAGTTTTAGCAATTTTCTGGACTGACTGACCTTCAGTTCCTAAAGTAATGATGGACTGTTGTTTCACTACTTAGCTGATTGGTTCTTGCCGTAATATGGATTCTAACAGTTGTCAAATAGGGCTGTCAGCTGTGTACCAGCCTGACTTCTGCACAACACAACTGATCCCATCCCCATTAAGAAGGCAAGAAATTCCAAAAACGAACCCTGACAAGGCACACCTGTGATGTCTACATGTCTACATCATGAAGCTCACTGAGAGAAGGCCAAGGGTTTGCAGCACTGTGAACAAAGCAAAGGGTGGCTACCTTCAGGAATCTAAAATATAAGACATAATTAGAGTTATTTATCAATTTTTCTTTGCTACAAAATTCCATATATCTTGCTTCATATATTTGATGTCTTTAGTTTGTAACTATAATGTAGAAAGAAGTAAAAATAAAGAAAAACCATTAAATGAGAAGGTGTGCCCAAACTCTTGACTGGTAGTGTATGAACTTGTTTCCTTGTGTAAAGAATATATACAGTGCTTACTAAATGTATTAGACCACCTGTCATAAAAACAAGAAAATAAAAATAAAAATATTTTAGAAATCATAAATAATTTTAAAAATAAGTGAATTCATGCTTTTATAGTCAAATTTGAGCTGGCACGCTGGATTTAATTAAGGTCCAGTGTGTTTAATTAACATTTTGGTCACTAAAAGTAATTTTTATGTTCAGAAGTGAAAGGAAGTAATTTTGATTCAAGAGCCTGTGCATACTGAAGGATTAACCATTACAAAAACATATACAAAAAAGTATCTGAATTTTGCCTTTTGTAGCCCATGTTTGGATCAGTGTAGTTTTACTAAAGCAGCCCCATGTTAATGACATCCATTATCATGTTTTAGGAGCTGTGTGCAAGGTCAGTTAGATTCTCTGCACGTCATGCCTTCCTTTCCCTTATCCTTATGGATTCTCCTGCTCGCCTTTCCTTGATCTGTGTAACAAGCAAAAGAAGGTCGCAAGTAATTTTACGTGACTGTAATTTTTGAAGTTAGTACCATCTTTTTATATGGTGGTTTTCACCGACTTTAAAGTTACGCTGTACAACAATTAAAACACAATATCTAAAGAGAACCACGTTAAAACAGAATAAAAGTAAATTAAAACGTAAATAATAAAAAATGTTAACAGAATGCCTGATTAAACAGAAAAGCTTAATCTTGGTATAATAGACTGAAAGGCTCTGTTACCCCGAGTCTTCAGTCTTGTATGAGAGACAGCTAATAGATTTTGAGCTTAACAAGTGTGTTTAACAACAAGTTGAGATAGGTGATCTGGAGCTTGTCCCTTTAGTACTCTGTTTTTAAGTGTCAGACTTTTAAAAATGAATTCTAAAAACACTTGAGAGACAATGTAAAGAGAATAAAATAGGGATAACATGAGCTCGTTCTGTGGAGTCTTGCAGCAGCATTTTGCATTGCCTGGAGGAGTGACAGAGGATTTGTCTAACAGTGGTAGAGTAATTGAGTTGCAATGATCTAAATGCATAAGCAATGTTTTCTAGTTCAGAGAAAGAGACTAAAGATCCCGAACATGGCCTCAATCTTGCCAGACTTCAAAATAATCAGGTTATTGGAGAAATCCAGGATAAACAATCAACTGGAGTGGACAACCTGTCCAGCTGATCAGGCTTAAAAGACGCGTACAGCTGAATGTCACCAGCAAACAAATTACAAGAATTGCCAGAAAAATTTTGAATGATACTGGCTAGCAAAAATGTATAAAAGGAAAATAATAATGGACCCAGGACTGAACCTTGTTGAACCCTACAGGTTACGCAAGCAAAGTAAGAGGATGTCACGTAATCATGTTGGTTTCACCAGCTTTTATTCTTGTCCCTTAGGAGCTCACCGCAATCTGACTAAAAGAAGAACTTCAACATTTTGGCATGCTTATTGAAGCCTTTCAGCTTCAGAGTTGGCTCGCCCCTTTTTTGTATGCTGTATGTTCAGTTTTTCTGTTTTTCCAGACCTGAAGGGTTTTGTTTTTTATTAAACAGTTTTTTCAGGTAGCTAGTGATCCGTGGCTTGTTCAAAAGCAACGTGCAGTCCTCGCCTCACAAAATCTGATATATTTTGTAATGGTAGCCAGTCAAAAGTAAAGTCACTCCACCTCTTAACAACACTTGGGGAGAGGATGTCACTTAACAACCTGTTAACAACTGCAATTTCCCAACACAGCAGGGGGCAGGAGCTGAGTGACCCTGTATGCATTCACACATTTGCATACAGTGGGCCGGTTTTCTCTGGTGGGGCAATTGTGACTTTGTCGAAGAGTTAGTAATGTTTTGTTCCGACAGGCATGGTTATCAAGTATTGAATTCAAAATCAGTCTTGTCACATACAAAGTTGTACGTAACGGGGCTACATCATATCCTAAAGACCTTACGGTATTTTATTATCTCAACAGAACACTTTGGTCTAAGTGAAGGTTTATTTAGCACCTCTTCCATTAGTTCCTACTCGGATTGACTCACCATGGATCGCTACAACTGGACTCAGATCGACTGGTTTTCCATTACAATCTCGTACTACTTAACCTGTGTGGTTGTCGTCATAGGAATGCGTCCAAGCTTTCCGTAACGTAATTAATAAGCAACACAAACGGTACAAAAAAGTACCTGCTGCTCGCTCTGTGCCTTTTGTCAGATTCAGGGACACTGCATTATTTTTGTAGCCGTTTCCCTCGTTGACCTGCTTCAAAAATGGTGGTTTTAATTTTCTGTGAACGAGACGCTCTCATGGCTCATTGAGTGACACTACTGACCAGCCAGTCGGTGGCATGCGGTCTGATGACGTCACATTTTAGTTCCTGCTCAGATTGCTTGTAACCCCCAGGCGAGCAGTTACTAAAAAACTACCTGGTACCAGGTACCATGACCTAATGGAAAAGCCTGAAAACTGTGGCGAACCGTGTTGAGTCGGTACTAATGGAAAAGGGGCTTTTGTTATTCCTAGAGATTCTAAAAGCAGAGTGTTCACCTATCAAACCCCTCTCTTGTGGAGCCAGCCCTTAGTTTGGGTTTGGGTGAAAAACTTAAATTTAGACTTAAAAACTTTAATAAAGCTTACAGTTATGGCTGGATCATGGGATTGATGTGTTGATCACTGCATACAGGCATAAACTAAAACTTCCTAAACTTGCTGCAAAGACATTTAGGGAGTGGATTAATAGGGCTGTAAAGAATATGCAGGCGTGTCTGGACTGCACTGAATGGGAGAACTGCGATCCAACGGTCTGGATTAGTATACAAATGGTGTGACGTCCAACTTCAGCTTCCGTGATGACAGCTGCATATCATCACACAGCAGGGTGAGTTATAATAATGCCGAGCCATGGTTCAAGGCTAAGTCAAGGCTATGTTTAAAAACTCGAAGAAACTTAATGACTACAACACTTTTCAGCTAACGACTGATCTGGAAAAGGTTCAGGCAGTTAACCAAATATAAACCTAACCCTTCCCCCAAAATCCAACAAGAATGTGTCAAGTTTCACATGCTGCCTCCTGTGAGACTTTTACAATCAATAGGTAATTTCATGAATTTAAATAGAGAGGTTTTACAACAAGGTGCTACTCACTGTTGACACTCTAGAGCAAGAAGGCCAGATAAGATCAGACTTTGCCAGAAAACCTACAAAAGAACCTGCACAGTTGGGCAGATGTACTAAGATTAATCTACAGAAATCATGGGAAGAAAAAGGATGAAGAAAGAGGCAGCATACCACATTACCTGTTATACATGACATGCAGGCATTGTTATGCTGCTGGCATGAATGGCTGCCAGTGGAACCAGCTTGCGAATGTTTTCTTTGATGAGCTTTTATCTGGTTTGTCTTAGAACTGACTGACAAGCAGGTCTTACCTGGCCATAAAACTGCTTGTCAGTCAATTGCTCATTATTTTTGAGCCTGAAAATGGTGGACTATTGATATAAATGGCTGTAGTTTCTAAACATTTAATGCAATGTTTTTGTTAAACTACTTGAATTGAAGCATAATGAGGAAAAATTACAAAAACTGTGGCTGTCCAGATAAGTATGGAGCTCATATTTGGCATTAACTGGGCTACAAACATTGTCTATGAATAATTCTCCATTAGGGGTTCACGCTTCAGATCTTC
>JAQSNX010005659.1:0-32059 GCA_029532605.1 Oreochromis grahami
AGAGACGTGAAAGTAGCGCTTTAAGAGTTTTACAAAATGATGAGTAATGTTGAATAATATATAGAAATAAAAGTCAAAAAACCGAATACGAAATTAGGTTCATGTTTTGAGTAATATTAGGTTGAATCAGGTTTGAAGAAAGAGAACAATTGAGGGACATAAGGTAGGGAAGCCGTAGGAGGAAAGGGTGTATTCTATCATTTACAGGAGAAGATTTCCACTAGAGAGGGACCCAGAAGAGGAGCAGAGACCACTTAAGCATGAAGTGTTCTCAAGTGGGAGTGGGTATTTTGTTACTAAGACCACCTAGATGACATGTCTGGTTCGCTAAGTCACAGGATGCCAAGAGAGGGTCAGAGCGGGAACAGTGACCGTAATGTCCATGACGTCATGGGTGGACAGGGAAGCAGCTGAATGGGTCGAAGAGGGACACAAGAAAACGGTGTGGTGACGTCTCTGAAAGACACGTCAAGAGAGGGAATGTCAGGAAGAGAAAGATATTTTTGTGGATATTTTTATAATCATCATTACCATTTCATTATTAATAGTGATGATGCATGCAGATGCATTCAGATGTTCAAATATATTGGTATTATATTAGTCTTTATTACAGGTCCAAGAAGAACCACCTTAAACTGTTGAGTCGAATCTATAACCCGAAATGCTTTTGAATCTATAATCTTAAAAGTTTATGGGCAGACTGCATTGTGAAAGGAAAGGCCCCACGTAGAGTAACTCTGTGCCAAAATGAGACAGGAAACACTTCTGCAAGGCATGCTTCTGCAGAAGTGAAACCGAAAGCAGAGTCTCAGTGCAATAATTCTGAGGAGCAGTTTCGATGATGCTATTGTCTTTTATGCATTTATCTTTGATTATAGCTTTGATTAAGCTTTAAGTAGTTGTATTAGATTGAAACATTTGTTTTATATATTTTATATATCAGTCAAGATTATTGCACACATACACACACACATAGTTTCAGTTGTGCTGGCCTTTTGTCTAGTGGAAAGGTTACAAGGTTTAGCTGATGAAGTGAAGGGTGAAACAAAGGGCAGCAGAAGCTGACGCATACACACATATTAGGTAGACTCATCTATATAGGTAAGAGTTTAATCATGTTTTGCTTGCGACTGCAAAATTGTGCCTGCATGAGTGACAGTTTGTGCAGAACGTGTGCCTGATGTCCCAGAGATAAGCGACAGCGGAGGCGAGCATCCGAGGATGGTGACAGGAAGCACCTGGGTTCGAGCCGAAGACGGTGTTCTTTAAACTATGTCAAAGTTAACTGAATGTTTGTGGTTTTGGATTGACGTATGCTGTATTGTGTCTGAGAGGGGGGGGGGAGCAGTATCACCCCCAACCCTATAAAACCTTTGTCTGACTATTGTGAGGTAGTTCGACGCTGAAATCTGCACAGTGTTCGGACTCCGCGCGTGTATTCATTAAAATGCCATCTAATTGCACGAGGCCGGATCTGTGGTTATTATTTTGGATTCCTCCTCAATATCTGAACCTTAACACCTGCCGTGTATGACTTTCTGTCCTGATATATAATAAAGATGTTAGTTGTTTTTGAGCCCCTGTATTAAAAGTAGATCCAGTTTAAAGTCAGCTTGAGTTTGATGTCTTTATGTCAAAGCTGCTCATGATGTTGAGCTGCTGATGGAATAAAAACAGGTAAAAATCTGCCTCAATATAAAAGCATGTAGTCCAGACTTAAATGTAGCCTATTGTTAGCTGAGGTCCACACACAGTGTTTGACAGTGTAAACTGTGTGAAAGGGCTGCTGGTGGAGCTCACTAGGATGAGCAGGTGACCATGTGCCACGAGGTGGAGAGCAGCTGGCCTGGCTTTGATTCTGACCACGCCCCCTTTCTCTCTCCCTCTGCTTTGCTGTCACTTATCTTCACTGCTCTGTCCAATAAAGCTGAAAAAGGCCCCAAATCAAAGAAATCTGCTGCAGCCTCTGAAATGTCTTCTGTTTCCTTCCCGACGGCTTTTTCACCGTCAGCCCATCAGACAGTCCAGCAGCATTTATGATGATGTCATGATGTTGAAGAGACTGCTATGGTGGCCTCCCATGACCCCCAGCCTCATCTACACTGAGATGCAGACAACTGAATAATAGTCCAACACAACAGTCTGTGTACAGACACACACTGAGCTTTCATAGAGTCAAAGGAGTCAATCAAACACAGCTAGTTGAGTCATTTCTTGTGTGAGTCTAAAGTGAATCTAGTATTTGAAAGTCCACTTCCTGTATTTGTTGTTGAAGACTTCTTCAGCTTCTTCTCAAGGACATCAGCTGCTTGTTTGGCAGCAGAGGCAGTTAAGAAGCTTCCTGAAAAACACTGAACAGTGAGTTCACTGTGGCATATGACAAATTCAGCTTTCTATGTGCAAATGTGTCTGTGTCAACCTTTCAAATGCTGTTGAATCCAAAACATCAGCGGCTCCTTGGCTGCTCACTTCATGCACTTCTGTCTTTGTGACAGTCCAATGACATCACAGCTGTTTCCACCCCCAGTGTCTCAGGACTGGACACCTTTAAACATGTGGAGGATCAAACAGCCGTCCAGCTAAACATCCATGAAACTATCAAAGCTGACAATCATTCCAATAACATCTAATGGTGCATATATATAGACACAGGACTACAAGGAAATGGCTCTCAGCATCTGGCTGTGGGAACAAATGATCCCTGTTTGTCTTCAAATTGTGTGCATGTTTCAGACGTGTGTCACATGTAGAAACACAAAAAAAATGACACAAAGATGTGTTTGACACAACTGTGCAGCTGTAAGTTGTTTCTAATGATTCATTGAAGCTCTTCTAACATTCTGGAGACAATCAGTCCATGAATCTGTTCAACACCACAACAATTTGACTTCAATGTGAACGTTTGCCATTAAATAACCTTCTTCATCCAGCTGACAGCATCCTTCATTCTATGATATGAACAGTTCCTCCTGTTGATGACAAACCTCTGACATGATCTGCTTGAGGAGCTTTTTCATGTGAAGCTCTCTGAGCTCAGGGCTAAGTTGCTGTGTTTCATCTTTAAGAGCTGCTGCCTCCTCGCCGGACTTGTTCTTCTCTTCTTCTCCTAATGACACCATTTCTGCTTCAGATCTTTCACTGGGCCTAAAACAGATGAAGAGTAGATCTACTGCTGTTCACTGTTTGTGTCAATATGGAGAAATATGAAAGACAAACACAGCACATACAGAGAAATGTAGACAGAATGTGCAGCCAGTGCAGTAAATGGTCTAAATATCAGCTCTTTAGAAAATGATCCTGATGAACATGAAACTAACATCCAATGAGAAACACAGCTTCCTTGTTTCATGTCCAATAACAATAAATGAAGAGCTAATAAAGAGCTATTCTATTGTAAAATGCTGAGATGATTATTAGACAGAACCCAGCGGCTCACCAAAAGCCTGCATTGCAAATCTATATGAAAGTAATCTATGCTCATATATGGCAAAATCCTTTAAGTGTCACTGTGTTTTTCATCTGTGCTCTTGTTGGTTGGACAAGTTTGTAAATGACAAAGAGCTCAGTGGACTTTGCATCCATCAAATCCTGTTAGATGTTTGTTTTTCCTTCACAGCTTTGTGATGAAGGCTAAAGAACAGAGATATGAACTATTGCCAATATGAATCCTGATGCATGACGTGGGCACAGACCCACCAAAGCAACACTCAGCTCACCTCATTCCAGGCGCTTGTCTGCTGGAGACCATGAGCCTTGTTAGTCACACATTAGCACCGTGGTAGGAAACAGCCTCCATCATTTCATTAGATCTGAATTTGGACTGTTTCCCTCTGGATGAGAACCAAGTCTGTCAAATCTATTGATCCAACACAAACTATCAAACACATTGGCTCACAGTCAGATTGGCTTTGTATGGATGGTGTAACAGGGGCTGGGAAAGGATGCTGAAAGCTGAATATAATACAGAACAATAACAGGACATATAATCATGTAGAAACATGATCTTCAACAGGCACACTTCTATTATTCATGATCACAAAGAACTTGTGCAGCCCTGATATCAGCCCTAATATATGAGTGTGTTTTTGAAACAGCATCAACATGACAGCTGTAAGAAATCTTCTCTCAGCCTTGTTTGGCAGAAGATCCCTGCAACAAAGATTGTAGCTGAAAGATGATGTGTGTAAAGTTTGTCTTTGGGAGGGTTGAGGCTGTTTTTAGACCTTTGATAGTTTCCAATCCAGTTCTGAAAGACAGAAATAAACCAAAACAACATCATTAAGATCAGATCATGGAGCTGTTTTCTGCCTTGTTTCTGTCTTCAGATTACAAGACTTTACTACAATAAAGATGCTAACATGTATCTGTAGGAACAACATCATTGAATCTTACATCTATAACAACTGGAGCCAAACCAGTGGCCTCTGCTGGGATCACTGGTGAGCCAACACTTGTCCTTCCTTGTTGATGCAGATTTCAGGGCTTCCTTTTGCTCCTCCGTTATAACTGTTCTCTCTTCTCAACACATGATGACACAAAGGAATCAGCAGTGACGAAGATGATGCTGAAGAGAAGCACACATTTCACACATATAACAGAGCAGTGCAGTTACACACACCTCTGCTAGACACAAAACACTAACTTGACTCTAAATAGAAGAAACTGGCAGCTTTTTCTGTTCTGTGCTTATTTATATTTGACACACATGCTTCTCTTTGTGCAAACACACATTGCACTATAAGGGTAACCTAGCACACAATGATTGGACAGCACAGTGATGATGCTGGGAGATCCTATACGAAGCAACACAGAAACAAACAACAAAACAGCTTAAATAACTGTTGTTATATTTGTTGCAGTTTCTGCTCCTCTTGGACAGACGACTCTTGAAAAGACATTTTTGAATTTCAATGTGACTTTTAACTGGATAAATATCAGATATATAAACGTCCCTCTGCAACAAACTGATTCCAGCTTCTGCCTCATAATAGGAATGTTTTTGTGGCTCAAAATGACCTGATATCTTACACTGGGGAAACATTTGTGTTGAGTCTGTCTAGCACAGACCCACTGCTGTAACGAAACAATTCTACTACAACAGCAAAAAGCATTGGACACCAAGCAGAGCTCTTTACTCATGCACGGGGGAGAGAACTGTGACGAGCACTGCTCCTTCTGCTCGAACCCCAGTCGCTCTCGTCTGCTCCCTCGTAACACTGCTCTTTATTGCGGTTACATGAGTATGCATAAGTTCATTAAGATATGACGTCTTACACAGGCATATATGTGAACAAAGAGTACCTTGTCTGTGTGTACATATAGGCGTGTGTGTGTGTGTGTGTGTGTGTGTGTGTGTTGTGGAGTTTAGACAAATATTTTACTGCTACTGTTCATAACCATCATCATTACCATTGCATTAATTATCATTTCATCAAAGCATTTATTGAAGCTGTTGGCCTTACGTTAAAACTTGTATTACAGGTGTTATCATAATCACATATTAACCTTCATTACAGGCGCAGTCATAATCATTTTTTACACACCTTGCATTTTGTGCTTATTTAAAGAGTTGAAGCTCAGTCAGTTAATTGAGGGTCGTAAGCTTTGTTTGGCGCTATGTCCAGACAATCTATTGTGTACGTGACTTTGAGCTATGAAAAAAAACACATATACCACGTTATTCATTATTATCTTTTATTCATTTATATCCTTTTTTATTAAGCTTTGAGTAGTGGCATTTGATTAAAACATTTATTCAACATATTACATATATCGTTTCATTTAGGTTATTACACACATGAGAGTGGCCTCTGTCTGTAAGGTTGTCGGCGGGGTGAGACAGAGTGCGTTTGAGGTCGAGACACACACACACACAAACAGTAATTGGACTCATGTTTGGGTTCAGATAATAGTTTGCAAAAGCTTGTAACTGCAAAATTGTGTCTGCATAAGGGGCAGTTTGTTCCAGGGGATAAGCGAGAGTTAGAAGATTAACAGGAAACACCTGGGCTCGAGACGGAGAAGATGTTCTTTTTAAATGTGTCAATAGTCGTCAACATTTATTGTATTGTACCTTCTTGATGCATGAGGGGGCGTTCTAATACCCTGATGTTATAAAAACAACTGCTTGTGTAGTCTTGGGCAGAGATCAATGCTGGTGTGTGCAGTGTTCAGCTCCCCACGCATGTGTTCAGTAAAAATCATTGTTTGACCAACTCTTCTGGACCATTGTTGTTTTTGTGCTCATCCTCAATATTTGAACCCGCAACAGTGTGTGTGTCAAGATGTGACCCTGTGAACGACTCCCCAAAGCTGGTGCCAGGAGTCCAGCGGTCCACCTAAACAAAGGGCTCTTATGCTTAAGGAGATTCAGAGTAGGTGTCCTCCTATAGTATAAATCAGAAAGAGAAGGTACGACCTCTCTCATGACCCCAAGTTGTGTGTGCCAGAACACTCTGGAAGGCACACAGAGTCTTTACAGACTGCTAAGGATCAATCTACAAACAATTATATACTTCTAAGCATAAATGATTATAAATTTCTAAGCATATATGACAATCCAACAATATAAACCTAACAATTTGACTTATGTTTCACATATTATAGACCAACAAGTTATTCATAGCAGTTTAAATACTTCTACTTGTAGCAGGTGCAGGAGGGCCAGTTGTTTTTATTGCAGTTATCAGCCCCAGTTATGGGGCTGATAACTGCTAATAACGCTCATTGATGGACTGATAACATGAATATTAAATGTCAGCTGCCTCCAAAATGAGAGCTTTTCTAAAAACCTCAGACTGAGGTCTTATTTTGAAAGCCAGAGTTTGTTGAAGCTGTTTCCTGGAGCAGGACCCAGAACAATTAGAAAAAGCAGATTTAAAAACACTTCATGTCATCTGCGCTCATTAAACTGACATCATGCAGTTCATCTTCTCACCAGCAGAGGGCCACAAATCACCATCAATGAAGAGTTCAAGGAGATGTTAGTGACATCAGAGCTTTACGTATTGATCTGATCAATATGGAAGTTCAAGTTTCTGTGATTAGATCAGTTTTTAAAAGCAGCTGTTTTTATAAAAGGACATTAAACATGAGAGATGCTGAATGTCTTTAATATTTGATACACTGAGTACTATTGGATGTCCACTTATTCAACCATGATGGAAACAAACCATTAAGAAAGAGAAATCAAACATTTGGATTCATTTTAATGAGCGCAGACTTGTTGAAAATGCAGAGGAGCTGGTTGTGAACTGAGCTTCAGAGAAACACAACATACTGAGATTCACTGTGAAGCTTTGAGTGGAAAAAGACAGAAAAACAACATGTGGATCCTGGAATAATGAGAGCTTCCATCTTTAAAGGACTGAAGAGGAAGAAGTTTACAAGGAATCATTGAGAACAGTTTCAAACATCAACTGATTGAATCCATGAATGTGAAAACGTGTTTGTGAGTGAAAGAGACAGACATGTACAGACTGAACTATCTGTTCAACAGTCAGAGTGTTTCTCTAACAGGAGACACTCTTTACACTCAACTCAGCACAGGGACACTGAGGCACCAGTCCCTAACCAAAACCCAGGATAAAGAGTTTGAGTGAATGTGGTGTTGAAGGTGTGGAGGTGGATCAGAGTGTCAGAGGAGACTCTGTAGAAGGACAGAGTGCCAGCAGGAGAGTCCACATACACTGCTACTCTGTTAGAGACAAAGGGGGAGGAGGAGGAGGAGGAGGAGGAGGAGGAGATGTATGTGTCTCTGTTATTGTGCCTGACATGAAGAGGACCATCATCATAGCAGCTCAGACTCCAGGACTGATCATTCCCTCCGAACAAACAGTCAGCACTGCCTCCTTTCCTTCTGATTCTTCTGTAACTCACTGATATATAAACGTCTCCTCTCCACTCGACCTCCCAGTAACAGCGACCAGTCAGACCATTTCTACACAGCAGCTGATGTAGAACATCAAATCTGTCTGGATGATCAGGATATGACTGAACCTCCTCCACACGTGTCACCTTCCTGTTGTTGTCAGACAGTTGGAGCTTTGTGTGTACTGTGCTTGCGTCGATTGTGAGTTGACAGGAATCTGATGGAGAGAACAAACACAATCCAGCTGCAGTTATTGATCCATCATCTGTTCATTGATGATGTCTCCTGACATCAGAATGATGAAGATGGTTGAATGTGTGCTGCTTTGTTTTCATGAATCCCATTAAAAACACACTTACACTTCCTCAGACCTGGTCTCAAATATTGGACTCCAGCAGGCTCCACCCTGAAAGGAGGAGGGGGGTCAGAGCAGCACAGTCAGCATGCACACATGGACATTACATGGCTCTCATACACATGAACATTCACAGTGTTCATCAAAGTGAAAGCCAGGGGGAATGAATTGTTTGTGGTGTCTGTTTTTTGTTAACAATACTCTGTATCATCTGCCTGAAGGAAGAAATGTGAACAGTTTATCTCCATGATGTGAAAGGTCTGTAGAGATGTGTTTGTCCCTCATTCTGGACCTTTACAGGTCCTGGATGGAGAAAAGACAGCACAGATGAGCCTCTCTAAAGACCTTATTGTCTGGCCCCGTCATGCTTCATGACTGAGGCCAACCAGACAGTGATTGACTGGATGATGCCATTTCTCCAGACTGCACACGGTTATATCTTTGGATTAGTTCTGACACATTCATCAACACCATATCTCCAGTCATTGGAGAAAATATCAGAGTAGAAAAAAGTCAGATTTTTACTGTAAAAACCACAAACATGTTTAACAAATCATTTTCAGAACTTGAAATGCAAACAGAAATTGTATGTTTTAAAAAAATGATGCACAAGTTTTGCAAACAACAACTGCAACTATTTACCTAAAAATGCAGCCGAGGCCTCAGGCGGTTTTTATATAAGCATTTCAAACGATTTACAGAACAATCAGGTGGTCTGCATCAAATAAGAAGGCACACAAATGATTTGTGTCCACTGCAAAAAATAGTTTGTGTCCACTATAAGACAGAGGAGAACAGCACAGGGATAAACCTGCAGGTGGATCACTCCTATTTTCCATGTGACATTCACTAGTAGAACTGACACACGAAACACAACAACGACTACACTACACACCAACTACACACTACCTGTAGCCTCCAAACACACTAAACATCACAAATCTCTCACATATCAAAACTCTCTCTCTCTGTCTCTCTCTCGACATTACATGGCTCTCATAAACATACTGTTAGACCCTGATAAAGGAACAGTCCAACATTTTCACAAATACACTTAAAGGAGTGAAGGCGTGTGAATATTGTCATCTGATTGGTTTGAATCCTCTGGTCCAGGGGTCTCCAACTCCAGGCCCCCAGGGCCAGTGTTATGGTGTGGTCACACCGAACGCGATAGAGGCGGCCAGAGCGTCAGGTTTACATGTAAAGTCAATGGAAAGAGTGCGATGACACGCGATTGTGCATCCGGCGAAAATTCGGAAGCATATTTGCGTCGCGAAAATGCCAAAACGCGTGAAACGCGCGTCAGTGTACCGCGTCTGGCGTGTCTGGTGTCAGGAAGAGAAATATTTTACTGCTATTATTTGCTGCTATTAGTATAATCATCATTACCATTTCATTATTAAGAGTGATGTTGCATGCAGATGCATTTAGAGGTTTAAACATATTGGCACCCAATTAAGTTTTTATTACAGGTGCAGTTATAACCACTTTAAACTGTTGAGTTGAATCTATAACCCGAAATGCTTTTGAATCTATAATCTTAAATGTTTGTATGCAGACTGCATGGTGAAAGAAAAGGCCCCATGTAGAGTAACTCTGTGCCAACATGAGACAGGAAGTTATAGGCTTTTGAAGTTGCAGGCTTTGCAAAAGTGAAACCGAAAGCAGAGTCTGAGTGCAAGCCAAGAGTAGGGTGGTTTATTATGCATTAATATCTTTGATTAAGCTTTAAGTAGTTGTATTAGATTGAAGCATTTGTTTTATATATTTTACATGTAAGTCAAGATTATTACACACATACACACACATAGTTTCAGTGGTGTACGTGCTGTCTAGTGGAAAGGTTACAAGGTCTGGCTGGGGAGCTGAGAGGTGAAATAGAGGGCAGCAGAAGCTGACACATATACACACACACATATTAGATAGACTCATTTATATAGGTAAGAGTTTAATCATGTTTTGCTTGCGACTGCAAAGTTGGGGTGCGTACGTGTTAGTCTGTTCCAGGAAGTACACCAGATGTCCCAGAGATAAGCGACAGCGGAGGCGAGCGTCCGAGGATGGTGACAGGAAGCACCTGGGTTCGAGCCGAAGACTATGTTCCTTTTAAAACTGTGTTCAAAGTTAACTGAACGTTTGTGGTTTAGGCTGACGTATGCTTTGTTTGAGTCTGCCTGACGACAGAAACCCTATAAAGCCTTTGTCTGATTATTGTGAGTTAGTTCAACACTGAATCTGTGTTGGACTCACACATGTGTATTCATTAAAATGCCGTCTAATTGCACACGCCCGGATCTGTGGTTATTTTGGATTCCCCCTCAAAATCTGAACCCTAACACTGGTGCGTTTGACTCGCGAAAAAAAACACGCGCGTGAGTTTTTGTGTTGCATTTTGTGCATACGCGTGTTTTGCCTCTACCGCTCGAGTTGGAAAAATCTGAACTCCAGCGTCAAATCGCGCCACGACAACCAATCAGGATCCTGGTGATGTGGCTGTAACTAGGTCAAAGGGGCAGATCCAGCCAAAGCCCTTCATTCTTCAGTGGAGGGAAGGCTAATCAACGCCGTAGCAAACAACCCGGAGCTGTACGACACCAGCTGCTTTGTGTACCGAGACAGGAATATAAAGGACCGAGCTTGGAGGAAGAAATGTGAAGAGATCGGGCAACCTGGTAAGTTCATTCATTTCTCTTTTTACATTTTTCACTGACCTGGGGAAGCCGCACAAAAGCTAGCAAGCCACCGATATTTTCCCACTGATGTACAAATACCGTTCTGCTTTTATGCATGTTGTCATATAGGAATATATTTTGTTTATTAATAAACAGCACACAGTGGTCCCGCTCATCCGTCACTGCCTCGCTTTTTCGCTGATTTTTTTTTTTTTTTGCACAGTACAGCATTACATTCTGCAGCCTGATTGACAAATCTCCTCCGTGTCGTGTCTCCTGCGCTTGTCAAATTTATCATGTTTGGTTTTGATAACCATCACGCCCAATAGATAAAACATCACAAAAACACCCATAGCTATGACCTTCATTTGGAAATAGACACCTGCACCGTGAGGGAAAAAGGAGCACAAAAGTGGCAGGCAGACGAAGACAAAACATGGCATAATAATACTTTTACGTTCTGCAATCTACAAAGGTTTGCACTTTAGTCACAGTTCTCACAAGTTGATTCTCAATGTTCATGTGTGTGGGGAAAAAAGTGTATAAAGTGCGTGGCGAGGGGCTAGTTATTCTGACAACCCCTGCTGCAGTAAATGAGGGAACACTGTATATACTGTAACGATGGTTAAATGTTATGTTACAGTCAGGTTGGTTATCTCTGCACGCTGTTGTTTCTTTAAGATATATGTTTGGTTGTGCTGCAGGAAAAAGGGGAGTTAATGTGTGCAGGAAGGGGAGGGGGGTCCTTGTTGTTGTGTGTGACTGTGCGGGGCTGAAGTGAGGTGTTGTATGAGAGCACTCTCCCCAGAGTTAACGGCCCGTTTTCCTGTATCACTGAATAAACGGACAAACTGAGATCAAAACGTCTGGTTCTTGAGAACGTTACACTGGTGTCAGAAGTGAAGAACGACCACCTAAAACGCCCGACACCCTGTTGCTGGCGACGCTGACCGTCACGAGACATGAGGATGTTGCCGGGCAAGATTAAGAGGGAGACGGAGGAGAGGGAGGAGAGGGAGGAGAGGGAGGTTCGTCCGCGCTCGCCTGCCCATAGAGTGAGGGAAACGGCGCTGCGGCTGTCTGCTGAGGCTGGATTTTCTCCAGGTTTGACTAGGCTCGGGACCTTTTCGCACTGTGGCCGCGATTCCGCTGGGAGGGAGTCGACCTCGCTTGGCGCGCCGTCACGTGATGTAAACAAACATGGCGGCGCCCAGCAAGCTGTGGCGAACATAAAAACGCCTAAGTTCAGCGGCACGACGCCTTGGGAAGCATTTATTGCACAGTTTGAGCTGTTAGCTGTTGCAGCTGGCTGGTCTGAGGAACATAAAGCTCTCCAATTGGCTTTGTGCCTGTGTGAGGATGCAGCTGCATGCCTGCCGCTGCTGACCGAGGAGCAAAGGGGAGAGTATAATGCTCTGGTTGGGGCACTTCAGAGACGTTTCAGGCAGTATAACCAACCGGTGCTGCTGAAGTCAGAGTTCCACGACAGACGCAGATTGCCAGGAGAGCCCCTTCGCATTTTGGCCCATGAAGTCGAGTGTCTTTGCCGGAGGGCGTATGACAGCATGCCACCATCAGTGCAGGCGGAGTTAGCTCGGGACCAGTTCCTGCAGGCCCTGAGCCCTAAAGAGCTCCGTATGCAAACTCAGCTTGCTCGACCGGCCACGCTCAGTGTGGCCCTGGAGCTAGCGTTGGAGAGGGAGATACTTGCAGGATCCTCTGGGGGCGCTGATGACACACATGTGGTGAGGGCTATGTCAGCACCTGTGGAGCAGATGGAGATGCCAGCGGGCCCATGCAGTTTGGTTCAGACGGCTTCTCTGCAGTCGCCTTCCCCTCAGGCTGGCCCACGGCGCCGACCACAGAGCTGCTGGGGATGTGGACAAGTCGGACACCTCATCAGGCAGTGCCCCAAGCTTGCAGCGGTTCAGGGAAACGCCCACGGGCCCGTGTAGGTGGGAGTACACGGGCCAGGGAAAACGACATCCCCACACCACCGCCATTTCCACCCGGTGTGGTCATCGCTGTGGGCTGGACCCAGGTTGGCGACTTTTGCCATGTTCCAGTGATGATTGCGGGGGTGTCCTGTACGGCCCTTCTGGACACGGGGTCCAATGCAACGCTGGTCCGACCCGATGTCGTCCCAACCGGAGCTGCTGTGCAACCAACTAATGTGCGACTTAAGACTGTGACCGGGGATCTGGCCCCAATTAGAGGGAGGGGAGTGTTCCAGTTTAAGGTGGGGGACCTCGGTGTGCCTTATGCTGCAACCTTGGGCTGGATTTTTTGCGAGCCATTGGTGGTGTACTGGACTTGGGCAAAGGCTTCCTCATACTCCCTGATGGGAAGAAGGTGCAGCTTATTCTTCCCCCGGTCTGCCCAGCATCTGCCGCAGCGTCCACCTCCACCTCGGAGACCCCCGCAGACCCGCCAGCAGAACAGCAAGCGGGGGAGGAGGAGAGGCTCTCAGCAGTGAGGAGCATCTGGTCAAAGAACTGTGAGGGGCTGACTCCACAGCAGCAAGAGAGTCTATGGCAGGTACTAAGAGAGTTTAGTGATATTTTTGCCCTGAAAGAAAGTGATGTTGGCTTGACACACTTGGTAGACCACGTCATTGAGACCGGGGATGCCCAGCCTATTAAAGTGCGCCCCCGCCGCCTGCCCCTGGCTCATCAGGAGGCTGCTGACAGATTGTGTGAAATGACGAAGGCGGGCATCATAGAGCCATCTGATAGCCCGTGGGCCTCCGCTGTGGTGATGGTGCCTAAGAAAAACAGCCCAAGGATGCGTTTCTTAGGCACCGTGTGTGTGTGTGTGGACTACAGACCACTCAACAAAGTGACAAAAAAGGAATCTTACCCCCTTCCCAGGATTGACGAGTCTATCGATTTAGTAGCCGGATCCTCCTGGTTCTCCACCCTTGACCTGCGGAGTGGCTACTGGCAGGTGCCACTGTCCCCTGAGTCCAGACCGAAGACAGCCTTCTGCACCAACAGGGGACTATGGCAGTTCAAAGTCCTGAGCTTTGGTCTTTGTAATGCTCCTGCTACCTTTGAGAGGCTGATGGACAGTGTGCTGGCTGGTGTCCCACGGCAACGGTGTCTGGTCTACCTGGATGACCTTCTAGTACACGGGAGCTCCTTTGATGCTGCCCTGGATGCCCTGAGACAAGTGTTGGGGAGGGTGGCGGCTGCAGGCCTGAAACTGCACCCCGACAAGTGCCACTTCATGAGGAGGGAGGTGGAGTTTCTGGGCCACAAGCTGGGTCAGGAGGGCATCGGCACTTTGGAGGAGAAAATTCACACCATTACTGAGTGGCCCACACCAGCAGACCAGAAACAGCTCAAAAGCTTCCTAGGACTGGCGTCTTATCACAGGAGGTTTGTGAAGGGCTTTTCCTCTATAGCTGCACCACTCTTACGCCTGCTGCAGAAGGACCGTGACTTCATCTGGACCCAGGACTGTCAGCAGGCATTCAACGCCCCCTGCAGATCGCTGACAGAGTCCCCAGTCCTCCCCCCCCCGACCCCACCCTGCCTTTTGTCCTGGACACTGACGCAAGCAATGTGGGGCTGGGAGCTGTGTTGTCGCAGGTTGGGCCGGAAGGTGAGAAGGTGGTGGCGTACTTCAGCCGGGTCCTGAACAGGAGTGAGCGGTGCTACTGTGTCACACGACGAGAGTTGCTGGCCGTGGTGGCAGGGGTGAGACACTTTAAGTACTACCCGTGTGGCACATCATTTGTTATCAGAACTGATCATGCCGCCCTCCAGTGGCTGATGTCTTTCAGGGAGCCAGAGGGACAGGTGGCTCACTGGCTGGAAGAGCTCCAAGCCTTCAATTTCACTGTGGAGCACAGAGCAGGGACGCACCATTCTAACACAGACGCCCTCTCTCGCCGCCCATGTGCTGCAGCTGGCTGCCGTTACAGTGAGAAGCGAGAGGAGACAGAGCGGGAACTCACAACAATGGATGGAGCAACACAGCTCACCTGCAGGGCTCTTCTGGTGGTGGATGCAGCGGAGTGGAGGGCACGGCAGGAACAAGACACTGACCTGCTGCCAGTCCTGCAGTGGCTGGAGAAGGAGGAGCCACCCCTTTGGGATGAGGTCACTGGGTTTTCCATCTGTACCAGGGGGCTGTTGGCCAAGTTTACAGCTCTCAGGCTGAAGGAGGGGGTGTTGGAACGTGCCTGGAAGGATCCTGCCACAGGGGAGGAGAGGTGGCAGGTTGTGGTGCCAAGGTCGCTGAGGTCAGCTGTGCTGGAAGCCTGCCATGGGAGCACTGGCTCCGGCCACTTTGGGGTCTCCAAGACCCTCCGCCGCCTCCGCCAGGGCTACTACTGGGGTCAGCAGCGGAGGGATGTGGAAGACTTTTGCCGCAGCTGTGATGCATGTTCCTCGCACAAAGGGCCACAGGAACAGTCCCGGGCTCAGCTTCAGCAGCAACCAGCAGGAGCTCCAATGGACCGAGTAGCTGTGGACGTCATGGGCCCATTTCCTCGTACAGACAAAGGAAACCGCTATGTCCTTGTGGCCATGGACTATTTCACCAAGTGGCCGGAAGCATATGCCATCCCAGATCAGGAGGCTGAGACTGTCGCTGATGTATTAGTGGAGGGGATGTTCAGCCGCTTTGGAACAGCTGAGACCCTCCACAGTGACCAGGGGTGTAACTTTGAGTCCAAGGTATTTGCTGCCATGTGTGAACGCCTTGGGATTAAGAAGACCCGCACCACCCCACTTCACCCCCAAAGCGATGGACTGGTGGAAAGGTTTAACAGGATGCTGGCCCAGCAGCTAGCCATCCTTACCTCAGAACACCAACGGGACTGGGACTACCATCTTCCCCTTATCCTCATGGCCTACAGGTTGGCAGTGCAAGACTCCACCCAATGTACGCCTGCCCTGCTCATGTTAGGGAGAGAGCTGAGAACTCCTGCAGAGTTGGCTTTTGGGAAGCCCCCAGACGCCCCACCAGGCCGGGACTACGCAAGGAGGCTGCAGGACCGGCTGGATTCTGCACATTCCTATGCCCGGGAGCAGCTGGCAAAGGCAGGCCTGCGCCAAAGGAGGAATTATGACATCACCACTAAGGAGAGGCACTTCCGTGCTGGGGAGCTGGTGTGGGTCTACAGCCCAAAGAGAAAGAAAGGACGGTGTCCTAAACTGGATAGCAGCTGGGTGGGGCCCTGCAGCGTCCTGGAGCGAGTAGGGGAAGTTGTTTACAGGGTGCAGTTGCCTCCTAGAGGGAGGAAAGTGGCGCTGCACAGAGACCGGATGGCCCCCTATAGAGGGCAGTCCCTCCCCTCCTTCCCTGAGGGACGTGTACAGAGCTCCCATGACCCTGCACAGAGGGACCCCCGGCGGGAGCTGCGTTCCCCTCCCTCGGATTCTTCACCTCAAAGCCCCGAAGCTCCGTGTACACCCCAGGGGCTCAGGAGGTCAAGGAGGGAACGTAGGCTGTTCCCTCGGGGACGAGGAACTTATTGCTGGGGGGGCAGTGTAACGATGGTTAAATGTTGTCAAAGGAGTTTGCAAAGAAAAGCGTCTGGACTTCTTTAAGTTGCTTGAAGACGTTTCACCTCTCATCCGAGAAGCTTCTTCAGTTCTAGGGTCAAATGGCCAAGAGTCCCAGATTTAAACCCAGTGGGAGTATCCCCCCAAAGAGGGACAAAGGACCCCCTGATGATCCTCTAATCACATGCGCCAAGGTGTGAAAGCGGGTGTGGGACCTAATCAGCCCGGGTTTCGGGTGTGCTCATTGTGAAACCTGGCCCCACCTTGTCATGTGAATTCCTGAGGTCAGATGGCCCAGGATGTAAAATTAATTAATTAATTAATTAATTAAATTAAAATTAATTAAAAATTAAATCAGCTGTGGGTTTTGAAGTTCTCCAGACGCCTGGTAATGAACTAATCATTTGATTCAGGTGTGTTGACACAGGGTGAAATTTAAGCCCTCGAGGCCTGGAGTTGGAGACCCCTGCTCTTGTCAGTCACAGAAAGAGGTCCCTCTACCCCAACATCCACCAACACCCCCCACTGCTAGCTATGAGCAGCCTAATATCACTAAGCTAATTGTATTGCTGTGGATGATTAGCAGCAAAACACATTTTGTCCAACAACAATCACTCTCAGTTTAAATATAGGCTTTATTTGAAGTGTTGTCAGGGCTAAAGTTACTGTGAAATAGCTCTTTGGGGCCGTTAGCAGTGTTAACTGCTCTGATTAGGACAGTTCTCGGCTAATACTAACTTGATGTGAATTTGCATTATCTGCTAGAGCTAACACCGTTTTCCCTTCCTTTTTAACTATGTGAATAGCTAACATTTATAACCTGTTGCATTGCATTATAATTATTATAATGCTAAGTATTAACTCCTCACTATTAGCGGCTAATGCAAATTTAAGGTGAAAATTCTTTACCATGCATTGCTAATTCCATTATGTGTAGCTTAATTACAAAGTGAGCAGCAAATGCTGAGTAGGCTGCCGTTAGCGGCTAATGATCAATTAAGGTGAAAAACCATTAGCAGCTAATGCCTATACCGTTGTCCCTTGCTTTATAACAGTGTGAGCAGTTAATGCTAAGTAGGCCGCCATTAAGGCAACTGCTATTTTAATGTGAATTAGCATTATCCGCTAATGCTGACACTGTTTTCCTTTGGTTTCAAACAATGTGAGCAACTAATGCTAAGTATTCTGCCATTCGCAGCTAATGCTAATTTGAGGTAAAAAATCATTAGTAGCTAATACCGTTATCCCTTGGTTTATAACAATGCGAGCAGCTACTGCTAAGTAGGCCGACGTTACCAGCTAATGCTAAATTGATATGAATTAGCATTACCCGCTAATTCTAACACTGTTTTCCCTTCAATTTTAACATTGTGAGTAGCTAATGCTAACAATCCTTTCCCTTGCTTTATAAAGATGTGAGCAGCTAATTCTAAGTAGGCTGCCCTTAGCAGCTAATGCAAGTTTGATGTGAATTAGCAATAGTAGCTAACGCTAATATCCTTTTTTCTTGCGTTATAACGATGCAAGGGGTTAACGCTAAGAAGGCTCCCATTCGCAGCTAATGCTAATACCATATTTCCTTGCTTTATAACACTGTGCCTTGGTTTTTTAACAAAGTGAGTACCTAATGCTAATACTCTTTTCCCTTGCATTATAACGATTTGAGGAGTTTATGGTAAGTAGGCTGCCATTTGCAGCTAATGCTAATACTGTTTTCCCTTGCTTTATAACATGGTTAGCAGCTAATCCTAAGTAGGTCGCTTTGCTCTGCTCAGGATTTGTGTGAAAATCATGTATTCTGACAAACTCTAATTATTGGATTCACCTGTGTATGTAGGTCAGGGGTCACTGAGCTTACCAAGCCAATTTGAGTTCCAATAATTAGTTCTAAAAGTTTTGGAATCAATAAAATGTGACAACAGCGCCCAAATTTATGTACCTGCCTGATTTTGTTTAAACAATTATTGCAGACTTTCTGTAAATCCAATAAACTTCATTTCACTTCTCAAATATCACTGTGTGTGTCTCCTATATGATATATTTAACTGACATTTTTTATTGTAACAACCAACGATTTATACAGGAAAATAATGACTATTAACAAGGTTGCCCAAACTTTTGCATCCCACTTTAAAAATCCATGTACTATCCAGCTAGACTAGTGTGTCTGTCCCTGAAAATATTCCTGCATGTGTGACTGTTCATGTCTCATCTGCAGGAAACAAACAGGATGTGAGTGAAGGACACAGGAAATGTTTCCAGCTCTTCCTCCTCTATCAGACATTGGCTGTATCTCAATTCAGGTTCTGCAGCCTTAAAGTACACAGCCTTAACGGTCCTCAAGGGCCGCGTACTCAAAGACCGCCAAGGCCGGAAGTGCGAGGCTTGTAGGCTTGTGAAATGGGACGTTCTAGCCTCCGTCGCGCTGCCCAAGTTGCCTAGCAACCATGATACTAACAGCTGGAAACGTTTCATACAGCTTTGTTTGACAGAAATGAAGGAGAACATATTTTGTTCATTTGTTTCTACATGAGCTCTGTGTGATTTCATAAGTATCTGAGGCTGAGACCACGGGACTGTAAAACATGATTGTTGGGCTTCATTTCTGTACTGAACAGTCATTTCAAGATTAGCTAGTAAATAACAATTAGCTGATGTTGTTCACGAGACTAAAGTCATCTCACTGTGGTAATGTTAATATAATATGGCCAATATTATAGTTATATTAATCATTATTCGTTATTACAGCAGTGAGTTTGAACTCAAATACTGTCAAATATTGAGCTTCAGTAAAGATTCAAGTTGCAGTTATTTATATTTCCTATCACCTTAAATCTTCACTCAAAGACAAGTATCTTTGACAGTGTATATATAGATGTATTATACATAAGAGACAAATATTGTTCGTTTAATTTGTTGGCTTTATTACATTTGGCTCAATGCTTACATATATGTGTAAAAAGAAAATGTACGAGCTGTGATAACTGTTTCTGATAGAATGAAGATCAGACTGATATATGAAATATCCCTTTATTGGGTGAGAAAATCAGACCATATCATAACTGCTTTAAGTCATACAGAATAGATATCAGAGCCTTAAACAGGCTGACTTCTGCTAAATGGGTCAAACTGGGCAGAAAGTATATAAACACATAACATCCTTATAGAAGATGAAGTAACACTATAGATCAACTTACCTCAGAATATATAGAGCATATAAACAATTACAGCAATATGATGCAACAAACACAGCAGTACTACTAATCCAAAATACTCAAAGCTTCATAGAACTGAAACAAACATTTATTTTTAGCTCCATTCTGCTGCTGATACATACTTTAGGTTTCTGAATATTAAACTTGTTGCTGCCTTTCATAGTGTGTAACTTGAAGGCCCTGAGTACTTTCTCCCACACTGAAAACATTGGAATGATCAAATTATTTGAACATTACCTAATAAGACTGATTCAGGACAGACAATTAGTTATTTTAAACTTTCCTAGCAGTCCTTCACAAACAGGGAACAGTCTGTCTATTCTCTCCATCTGTCAGCTGCTGCTGGCTCTTCCTCCTCCTCTTCCTCACACACTGCTGAGTTTGTCCTGGTGGATCATCAGGGGTGCAAAGCCTCACAGATGATGTGCAGCAGTGGGTCCCTCAGTCTGTCCTCACTTTGGACACTTGCAGTTGTCACACATGGAAATCAAATGTGTGATAAGCTGCAGGATTCAAACACAAGTGTAACTTATAAATACATGCTCATACTTAGGGATGGGTACCGGTTCTGACATAAACGGTAGTAACCAGACCGAAAAGCAGCGCACATTTCGGTGCTTTATTTCGGTGCTTTATTTCGGTGCTTTTTTTTTCCTGAGCCAATTCTAGCCAATCAGTTTACGTTTCTGAGGATAGTAGGCGGGGCCAGGTATGTACGTTCTTTTAGAGCAGAGCTACAGATTAAAAATGCCCAAGGCGAAGCGGTCAAAAGTCTCGCTGTACTTCACAGCAAAAGATGCAAACTCAGCAGCCTGCAACAAGTGCTTTAGGCTGATACTGTGATACTGTCAAAGGAGGTAACACCTCAAATCTGATGAAACACCTGGCGATGCATAGCGTTTTTTTTTAAAGCCGAGAAATGCGCCGTGTTTGATAGCTTGCTGCGAGACCTCACACCGTACACATCTACTGTGGGTGTGGTGCCTGTTATCGGACCCGGAGTTAGCAACATCCCCCAAAAGAGGAGAGTCCTGGCCCCTAGCCCTGTCAGAGTAGCAGAAATGATGACGGATGATCATGGCAGCAGCAGCCGTTCTTCTCTGCGTGAGTAGCTTCATGTTGTTCGTGTGTAATTAACGTTGAGTACGCTAACCACATTATTACATTAATGCATGTAAGGTGAACTAGCAAACACCGTCTTAATTACATGTGGCTGTCTTCTTGTTTGATGGCACATACTCCCTTCACCCTGGCCAAAAAGGCTAAAATGACCAAAGACAAAGTGGAAAACAGCTAAACATGAGAGGTTTTTGGACAAAGTTTGTGTTTTTTCCATTGTTTAAGCACTGCTTCCAGTCAAGAGTGATACCATATATGCCCTATAGCCGCAGAAAAGGCTAACATTGTCATCTTTTTACAAAAAAACAGCTGAACATGAGAGGTTTTTGGACCAATTTTGTGTTCTCCATTCTTTAAGCACCGGTTTGAGCACCGTTTAAGCACCGGCACCGTTTCAAAAGTACCGGTTTGGCACCGGTATCGGATAAAACCTAAACGATACCCATCCCTATTCACACTTTTATTCCACAATCAGAGAGAAAAAAACAGAGAGAGAGTGCAGGACAGACAGACAGGTGACAGTCTCACGTGTATACACTGCTACAAAACAGCACAAGAGAAGGAAGGATTTAGTGCTTGTGTTATTACGAGTGCTAAACAAGAAGAGTTCCCAGATGGTCCAGTGGACACATGTGTGACTCCTGTGATTAAAGCATCTTTCTTTCAGCTTAACGAGTGAACCGTCAGCTCGTTCAAACACACGTTAAAGTCCGTTTGGCTCGACACCACCGAACAGAGGCAGCAATATAACATAGCTAACATTAACAGTGCAGTGAATCCTGCTTGTGCCGTGATATTCAGGACTGCAAACCGAGCAGCATCACTGACTTTCAGCTTGTTGTGTTTGTGGATATATGACTGACTTTAATTATCCATAAAATCATCACATCCTCTGTAAGATTAAGGTCGACTATTGAACGGCGTATATTTTAAAGTAAAGGCTTTAAAACCAAGTTAGTACAAACATCACTAATGTCACATAACTTTGCCGACATGTGGCCAACGGTAATGTTTTAATGTTCTTTGTTATTAAACATTTGCACATAAATAAGAAACATGATATTCAGTACTTACTTTTAAAATTTTACTCTTCGGCCGCTCCACTTCCACCGTTTTTTTTTTTTTTGGCAAAATTATCCACACCCACCGCCGCGCTATGAAGTCTGGGATATGTTGGGCCACGAAGTCTACACCGCCAAATCCTTAAAATTCAGGGAAATGAAGGACGCATTTCAAGGCTGCATTTCAAGCAGCCTTCAAATTTGGACAGCCTTCGTCGTGTCGCTGTGACGTAATCGGCCTTAAAATGCGGCCTTTAAGGCTGCAGACCCTGAATTGGGATACAGCCATTCTCTCCATACCTGAGAGTGTCCAGTCTCCAGCCTGGATCCTTCAGTCCAGCCGACAGCAGGTTCATTCCTGAGTCCCCTGGATGATTGTAGCTCAGGTCCAGCTCTCTCAGATGGGAGGGGTTGGAGCTCAGAGCTGAGGCCAGAGAAGTACAGCCTTCCTCTGTGATCAGACAGCCTGACAGACTGCAGACACACAAAACAACAATCCATCTGTCAACAATCATTTTCTCTTTGTTACAATAACATCTATCCATCAATGTAACTTTATTTATAAGGGACAATTCCCAACAGACAACAACAGTCACTCAAGCTGTTTAACAGTGTAAGGTAACAGCCTCCAATATTGGAGAGAAAGCCCCAACCATCAGACAATCCACTGTGAGCCTTTGACACAAAGATCCTCCCGGTGAAAACAGGCTCCAGGAGGAGCATCTACCATGACTGGTTGCAGGGTGAGGGGAAAGAGAAGAGATGAGCTCAGAGAGAACAGAACAAAACACAAACTAAGGAGAGAGAAGACAAAAGTTAAGGACATGCAGTAGTGACATATAATAGCATCAGGAGTGAAAAGAGGGGGGTGGAGAAGAAAGCAAAGCATCATGGGAAGTCCACCAACAGCCTGAGCCTATAGCAGCATAACTAAGGGATGGTTCAGGGTCACCTGATCCAGCTCGAACTATAAGCTTTATCAAAAAGGAAAGTTTGAAGCTGATCTTCAAAGTAGAGAGGGTGTCTGTCTCCAGAACTCAAACTGGGAGCTGCTTCCACACTAAGTCCAACATAGCCAGGCTGAGTCGTTAGATTCGTCCAAAGTAAATGTAGAAAAACTATCCAAAAGTTATTTCTAAATCTTATATTAAACAGTTTAAATGGTGAAAAAAGCTGTAAAGAAAACAGAAAGACTCAATAAAAGCCTCTTTAGAGGGTCAGAGTGCTCCTTATGTCACGTCACATGACTCGTGTGTTTTTCTCTTTGATTAGAACCCAAAGAACTAAAGAAAGGCTAAAAGGATGTTCAGCCATTTAAATCCCTCCTAGGAACAGAAAGTCTAGAGAGGAAATCGAGCAGAGAAGGAGAATCACCAGTTTAAATGTCTGAGTTTTGAACTGGTTGGGATTCACAAACTATGGTGCTGTTTGCAGGCTTAGATTTGCAGTGCCAAGAAGATCTCTTAAATAGGGATGAGATGCTCCACAGTGACGTTTCCAAACGTTGGAGCTTCTGAAGTGCAGATTTTTGGAAACGCTGCTCCAACGCGTGGTTCAAACACTCAGATCACGTGACCTCAGCTGCCACAGGTGCCATACCTGCTGCTTCCAGGCATTGCCAGGCTCAGGAATTCCCATTTTTGATTGGCTGGTCTTTTGGACTGGGCCTTCTAATGATTCTTTTATTGGCACTGCTCCAGTTTATTCCACACACATTCAGTCCTATTAGCAGAGAGAGAGCCACACACTGTCTGTAACATCATTAGAAGATCTCAGTAAAAACACCACCTCTGCTTCAAGGACTAAATCAAACAGGCACCAGTTTTCAGCTCTGTCTGCGCTCTACTTTTTTCTACTTTCAAGATAAAATAGGAATTACTGCATTCAGGGATATCATCCTCACTGTCAGCCGTTACTCACACTATTTTTGTGTAGAAATAAAGAAAATATTGATCATATAAAAAGGAAAGCTAGAAAAACACATTGATTGATTCCAGGCTCTGTTTTCCTTTTTGATTTCCACTGACGCTTCTATTGTGAGTGTTGGGTCTGTGTTTCCACAAGCCCCGCTAGTTTAGAGACTTATTCGTCATGAAGAAAACAAGACATAACAGAACATCTTCAACCGGTTTTTCACTCACTAACGAGAGAAGTTTTTGGTCAAGAATCAGCTCTTGGAGCTCACGCTCCTAACCTGTCTCATGCCCAAAATCCTTCAAAGAGCAGCTGTCCCCGTAGCTATTTATTCACATGACAGTTACAATACACAATATAACACAAGCACCTCCCACCGTAAAACCCCCCAATGGTTCTAAGACAAGGCACTATGTGTGTGTATGTGTAAACATCCGTATGCATGTGCAAGAACGTGTGTGTGTGTGTGTATGCATGTGAGAATGTGTGTGTGTGTGTGTGTGTGTGTGTGTGTGTGTGTGTGTGTGTGTGTGTGTGTGTGTGTGTGTCATAGGGGTGCGTTTGTGTGACCTCCTGCTGACCAAAAGGGTCATAAAAGCAGGAAGCTTACAACAGAAGAAACAGATCTTTCAGATAGGATGTATCTACAATAAAACCTCCCCAAGCACAGAGTGGCTGGAGAGGTGGTCAGAGACAAAGGAATGTCTTGATCCTATAGATTGAACTCGGACTTACAAATTTAAGAAACCTAATGACAACATTCAACAATTAGACATAACAGTGAGTCTGTCAAACCCAACAGGACTTGTGCAGGTTCACTATGAGCCAAACTCCAGACTGACAGTGAAACATTAGGTCAGTGTTAGAAGATAAAGTTCAGGAAAGTTTCTTCATGGTTCAGAAGATGTTCAGCAGAGGACGACTTAAAGATATGCATGAAATGGACGCTTCTGATTGGTCACAATGAGCCTGTGAAAATGGGACAAACTTTGTATAAAGAAAGAAAACACATTTAGTCTGTTAATGGAAATCTATCTTTTTAAAAGTGATTCTAAATGAAAGATAACGCCATGTGCTTGTAGCTTTGATTGACAGTGTGTAAATCAAGCCTGATGACACAAACTCCCAGAAAACCTCAAAATCAACATAATTCATCCAAAGTTTCACGGCTGGGAGCAAAACATGAGGCCAACAAACAGCTGTAAACCTGTTTGCTTATTACAGTAAACAAAGCAGTCTGTTCTGTTTGACTAAATTGATTTATTGTGTGTCTGTAGGTGTGTTGTGAACTGTGCTGGGCTCGTCTGTGTCCCCGTTTTACAGAACAGCATCTTCAAGACAAGCACAAATGCTCCCAATGTTTTAGTTTGATGAAGCCTCGCTTTGCCCATCGCTGCTTTTAAAACAGTGTTTGTGCTGCCAAGGACATCTTGTATTGGTCTCATGTCAGGAATGGGAGTGTTTCAGGATGCAGACTGAACCTTTGATGAGTTTGGTGTCTTAAACTGAGGAATGAAAGGACACAAGGAACAAACTAGAGAATATAAAAGAGGCCGGCATCACATGAGGAGGAGAAACTGAGACTGACATAAAGACTGAGGGAAGGACAGAGCCATTTATACACCTGAGGTCATCACAGGAGGGTCATGTGACACAGCTGAAACTCATCTAGACAACGTCTGACACCAGAGACCATACTTACCAAAAAAAATACAGGTTATATTGAGCAACCATGAGTGGAGCAGCGGAGTGAACTAAGCAGCAGGAGGGTGGGTGTTTCTCCAAAACATGTGTCCATCACAATTATGGACAGTCGTGTATAATCAGTAGACTTGTTCAGATTTGTCCAACACTTTTCTCTCTCAGTGTTTCACAGATTATCATCAAAGAGTCATGATAGTGACCGTTAGTGTCACTGTGGAGATGCTTATTTCGGCATCACTGACTTCATGGTTCCAGTTTCCATCACTAAGGACTACATGTAGTGATGCTGCTGTTAGCCATGTCAGCATGTTAGCTTCAACAGGTGGTCAGTGTGAGAGCACAAGATGATATCACTGACATCCAAACAAGGAAGGAAGAGACTGTTGAAAGCAGCGAGCTGTGACTGCTGTGAACAGTGTTTTCATACTATTTCCTCCCTGTGTCAACATACATGAGGCTGTTTCAGCTGCAACACACCACAAACACCTTTATACAACTAAATATACTGAGAGCACACTGCTGTGGTTGCTGTGGTAACCATCCATATATTCAGCTGTTTGGGGCCAAGTCTGCTTCCTCATCCTTGGAAAAACCCTCAAAGTTTGATGTGTTTGTTTGACTTGAAGGTTTTTGGGATTTGGTTTTATTTGTTGTTCTACACACTGTGAAACAAAGCTAGAAGCCACTGTGGTACAGTGGGGGACTCAAACCCAGGGCCCAACCTGCTCCAACAACAGCCGCAGTCAGCAGGACTTTATTAAGTCTCATTTTCTGTTCATTAGGAAAAAATTAATAATGAAGAGCACATGTTTATAGAGGCACATTCAGACCAATGACAACAGTCCATTCACACTGACCTCCACCTTTTTAAATGTGATTAAACACATCATGGTTCTGGTGCTGATGTGGTATCTGGGACAGGTGATGATGATGATTTTGAACTCAGTCTGAGGTTTGATTACACTGAACCTGCACTGTTTTCTCCTGTTTATGACAGATTTATACCCAAAGTCTCAGCTGGATAAAAAAGAACGGGGAAAAAGACATTTCTTGAGAGAATTGTTAACAAATGTGGTGAGAGTGTTGTAATTGTTACAGACAGAACTATGATTTATATGTGTTTGACTGATGTTAACACAGCTACACAAACATCTTGTCAGGAGTTGCTGTGTGGATGTGGAGAAGAGGGGACCCAAACGCTGGACTCGTGGTGACGATTAAGGTTGTTTATTAGAGTGGCAGGATGAACAGAACAGGGAAGAAGGCAGGCTGACTGACTGAACTGAACTAAAAGGCAAACGTGGAATAGACACCAGTGACAACTTCAATGACACGACGGTGAATGAGTGGAAACAGAAGACTGATGAGGATGATAATGAGAGACCAGTGAGTACACAGCTGAACATAATCTGGCTAATGACACAAGAGACGAGCTGACACAGGAGAAACAGGAAGTGAGAACAACATTGATGTGGCAACATAAACTAAACGTGACAAGACTGAAAACACTGGGCCAACGACCCAGGAAATTTGGGACAAGGGGAAATTTGGTTGTAACAGCAGCCAAAGAGACACATATACAAACAAACAGGACACAGAACAGAAACATACACAATTTTTCCTTACATATTTACATTAAGGACAATGATTACTATATACAGAGAGTACTGTACAGTTATTAAATTAAATATAAATAACTACAGATAAGATGCAAACCAGGTTGTAGTGCGAATCGGTTGATTAACTTATTGCAGTTACAGCGCTGATGTAAACATCTATGATTGTTGGGAGCAGTTCTGATTGTACAGTCTGACAGCTGCAGGGAGGAAGGACCTGCGGAAACGCTCCTTCATGCATCGAGGATGCAGCAGTCTGTCACTGAAGCAGCTCTGCAGTTCAGCAACATTTACATGCATGGGGTGGGAGACTCTGTCCATCAGAGATGTTATTTTGGCCAGAGTCTTTCTGTCTCCCACCACCTGCACTGGGTCCAGGGTGCATCCCAGAATAGAGCTGGCCTTCCTGATGAGTTTATCCAACTTCTTCCTCTCAGCTGCCGATAAACTGCTGCTCCAACATACCACACTGTAAAAAATGACAGATGCCACCACAGAGTCATAGAAGGTCTTTAAAAGCGCTCCCTGGACTCCAAATGACCTCAGCTCCCTGAGCAGGTAGAGTCTGCTCTGACCCTTCCTGTAAAGAGCATCAGTGTTGTGGCTCCAGTCCAGTTTATTATTCAGGTGAACACCCAGGTACCTATAAGAGTCCACTATCTCAATGTCTACTCCCTGGATGTTCACCGGTGTCAGTGTGGTGGGTCTGCGTCTCCGGAAGTCCACCACCAACTCCTTGGTTTTCCTGGCGTTGATCAGCAGGTGGTTCTGCTGACACCAGTCAACAAAGTCCAGAGTCCACTGTCTGTACTCTGAGTCGTCCTCACCTGTGATGAGGCCGACTATGGCAGAGTCGTCAGAGAACTTCTATAGGTGGCAGCGTGGGGAGTTGATGGAGAAGTCTGCAGTGTAGAGGGTGAAGAGGAACGGTGCCAGCACAGTTCCCTGTGGGGCCCCCGTACTGCAGACCAGCGTGTCAGAGACACAGCCCTGTGACCTCGCATACTGTGGGCGTTCTGTGAGGTAGTCCAGTATCCACTGGGACATGTGGTGGTCCACTCCCGATAGCTCCAGCTTGTCTCTAAGAAGTCGTGGCTGGATGGTGTTGAAAGCACTGGAGAAATCAAAGAACATGATCCTCACAGTGCTTCCAGGCTTCTCCAGGTGAGTCAGAGCTCGGTGCAGGAGGTAGATGATGGCGTCCTCCACCCCAATGCCAGGCTGGTAAGCAAACTGCAGCGGATCCAATGAAGACCTCACCAGGGGGCGCAGATGGTTTAGAACCAACCTCTCGAGGGTCTTCATCAGATGGGATGTCAGGGCTACCGGCCTGTAGCTGCTGAGGTCCTTGGGATGGGAGGTCTTTGGTACCGGTACCACACAGGAGGTCTTCCACAGCTGTGGTACTTTCCCCAGTGACAGGCTCAGGTTGAACAGATAACCTAGGATGCCACACAGTTCATCTGCGCAGCATCTCAGGAGCCTGGAGCTGACGCCATCTGGACCTGCAGCCTTCCGCACCTTGATCTTGCGAAGCTCATTCATCACTTGAAGTGCTGAGATAGAAAGAGTGGATTTTGGGGGAGGGGTGTGTATGTTGGAGTCCACAGAAGCCGGGGGTGGGTGTAATGACTGGGAGCTAGGAGGTGTGAAGCTGAGAGGTGTGAAGTCCTGAGATGAAGGACAGGCAGTCCCTGAAGATGAAGGAGATTGCAGCAGGGGGGACGATGCTGTGGGAGGGGTGAGTGGTTGATCAAACCTATAGAAATATTTATTTAGGTCATTCACCCACCCCAAGTCTCCTGCAGCCTGGGGGGTCGGTTTTTGTCCTGAGATTGTCTTCAGGCTGTTCCAAACCCCTCTGATGTTATCTGATGCAAGATTTACACCTCTGATGAAATCTCACAAGTGTTAGCTTTATTTTGATACCAAGACTGTTTACAAAGAGTTTGTAATTGCAGAGAAATACTCAACTTATTTAGGGCATTTCATTTTCGAGTAGAAACCTCAGAAAACCTCTTTGGGGCTTAACAGGTTAAAGTGCAATTAAATTGTGGACATTTACTTCTAAACCTAGAAGTCTGAGTATTAGTCTTTATGCAAACAGCTCTTGCAGGTTACCCTGGCCTTAATAATAATAATAATACTAATAGTAATAATAATAATAAGAAGAATCGTTGCGGCTCCTCCAACCAACGGCCGCGGCAGGCTAAACATGAGGACACAGCAACAGTAAACACATGAGATACACTTCTGTACTACTTACTCCTTTTATTCCACATGGTACTGTCCAATATACAAGTTCCCACCCAGACAACGCAGTCATTAAGTTTGCAGATGATACCACCGTGGTGGGGCTCATCTCTGGGGGAGATGGGACGGCGTACAGAGCTGAAGTTTAGAGGCTGTCAGATTGATGTGTAGACAACAACCTGGACCTCAATACCACCAAGACAAAAGAACTGGTAGTCGACTTCAGAAGGAGGAAGTCTGAGCTGCAGCCTGTCAGCATCAACGGGGAGCGCGTGGAAAGGGTCTCCAGTTTCAAGTTTCTGGGTGTGCACATAGACACAGACCTCCAATGGAGCTCAAACCCCTCTGCGGTTTTAAAGAAGGCCCAACAGTGTCTCCACTTTCTGAGAATCCTCAGAAAAATGGACCTGAAGAAGGAGCTGCTGACCGTCTTCTACCGCTGCTCCATTGAAAGTGTGCTGACATATTGCATCAGTGTATGGTTGTCCAGTTGTACCACAGTACACAGAAAGGCACTCCAGAGGGTCATTAATATGGCCCAAAAATCATTGGACATCCTCTTCCCTCCCTGAAGGACCTGTACAGCACTCGCTGTCTCAAGAGGGCACGCAGCATCCTACAGGACTGTACACACCCAGGACACCGGGTGTTTAAGCTGCTGCCGTCTGGCAGGAGGTTCAGGCTGCTGATGTCCCAGACAGACAGACTCAAGGACAGCTTTTACAACAGGGCAACAGCCCTAATCAATGCAAATAGCTGACCTGATTGGCTACCTCCCTGTACTTTTTTGGGGGGGAGGAAACAACAGTAAAAACAATACTAATAATAATATTTTATTTATAACAAGGTGCAATAATAATTTATGTGCAATATTAACAGTGTGAAATTCACATACACTTATTCTTCATTTTTTATTACTAAGTTAAGTTACTGTGTTGTGTTGTTTGAGTTGCATTGTGATGTGTCATATGTTGTCGTGTTGTGTTGTATGTAGTGCCGACGTAGGACAGTTTTCCAATTTCATTGTACTATTGTACAGTCGTGGCCAAAAGTTTCGAGACTGACACAAATATTAGTTTCCACAAAGTTTGCTGCTAAACTGCTTTTAGATCTTTGTTTCAGTTGTTTCTGTGATGTACTGCAATATAATTACAAGCACTTCATACGTTTCAAAGGCTTTTATCGTCAATTACATGACATTTATGCAAAGAGTCAGTATTTGCAGTGTTGGCCCCTCTTTTCCAGGACCTCTGCAATTCAACTGGGCATGCTCTCAAACAATTTCTGGGCCAAATCCTGACTGATAGCAACCCACTCCCTTGGATGAGAAGCAGCCCCACACATGAATGGTCTCAGTATGCTTTACTGTTGGCATGACACAGGACTGATGGTAGCGCTCACCTTTTCTTCTCCGGACAAGCCTTTTTCCAGATGCCCCAAACAATCGGAAAGAGGCTTCATCGGAGAATATGTCTTTGCCCCAGTCCTCAGCAGTCCATTCACCATACTTTCTGCAGAAGATCAATCTGTCCCTGATGGGTTTTTTGGGGGGAGAGAAGTGGCTTCTTTGCTGCCCTTCTTGACACCAGGCCATCTTCCAAAAGTCTTCGCCTCACTGTGCATGCAGATGCGCTCACACCTGCCTGTTGCCATTCCTGAGCAAGCTCTGCACTGCTGGACTTTCTTGGATGCCCTGAAGCCTTCTTAACAAGAATTGAACATCTTTCCTTGAAGTTCTTGATGATCCAATAAATTGTTGATTTAGGTGCAATCTTAGTAGCCACAATATCCTTGCCTGTGAAGCCATTTTTATGTTTCTTTGCAGGTCACCATGGTTAACAATGGAAGAAAAATGATTTCAAGCATCACCCTCCTTTTAACATGTCAGGTCTTCCATTCTAACCCAATCAGCCTGACATAATGATCTCCAGCCTTGTGCTTGTCAACATTCTCACTTGAGTTAACAAGACGATTACTGAAATGATCTCAGCAGGTGCTTTGATGACAGTAATGAAATGCAGTGAAAAGGTTTTTTGGGATTAAGTTAATTTTCATGGCAAAGAAGGACTATGCAATTCATCTGATCACTCTTCATAACATTCTGGAGTATATGCAAATTGCTATTCTGAAAACTCAAGCAGCCACTTTTCCAATTTCCAATATTTTTGTCATTCTCAAAGTTTTTGGCCACGACTGTACTATGTATGACTGTGCAATGACAATAAAGAGTTATCTTATCTTACCTTTAACAGGTGGAACTAACAGGATTTGACCTTTAAGGCTACTCAAGGTTATTTCTTATCAGGGTTAGTCGGGAAGACATCTGGATGATTTCAATGTAATTAGCACTGGGCAAGTCCCCTCCCTCAAGAAAAAGGAGAGTGCCACGAAAGCCACGGCATTACAACGTGCACCAGCTGTTGGTCTCTCTGGAGACAACTGGACATGGCTGGGTAACCATGGTTACCTGGGAGTTACAGTACATGTTATTAATGAAGAGAGCTGCGTTCACATGCTCTGACTGCAATGAAAACAGAGACAATTGACTGAGACATGCAGAACAGGTGATTCATGTTGCATAGCAGTGGGACATTTGAAATAAAGTCAGCACACTCAGTACAGATAGTGCAGAAATATGATGGCTGCTGCCAGACGTCTGCCTTTGAACACGTACAAATGTTCTCCAGCGTTCTGTCACAGTATCTCTGCAGAACAATGAGTTTGACAATGTCCTGGCCAAATGCACAAAGGTTGTGGGCCACTT
>JAQSNX010005660.1:0-31456 GCA_029532605.1 Oreochromis grahami
TTGTATAATGACATGAATTAGTTATAAATGAAACTCTTGAAATATTGAAATAAATTCATTATAAAAGCTGAGTGTGAGTCTCGTCCATGTTGGATCCTGCATGTTCGTGCACAGCTGACTGCTGACTCCGCCCATCAGCTGAAAAGCCTGACAAACATAAATTTATTATTTATTATTTGACCAGGGTGGTGTCATAGATAGTGATGGAGCTGAGGACCTACACATGTTTAACCACAGGTGTTAAATATGAGTGAACATGTCTCACATGAAACCTGTTCAGCAGACCAACAATCTGCAGGTCATCTATGAATCTAATCACAGGTCGTTTTCTACTACAGAAATGATCCCTATTAGTGCCAACTGTATGTATGCTGAAGGTTACAAAGTAAGTCGAGTGTAAAGAGGATTTAAAAATTTCTCCATTCATTGGAATGGAAATAAAAGTAACAAGTTAAATATTTTAAAAGGTTTAAAAGCTACAGAATGAACAGTAATAGTGGTGTAGTCTTAAAAAGCTGCATGTTTGGATACCACAACAGTTTCTGTAGAACAAAGTGTGCAGGAGAAACTCCAGTGTGAAAGCTGACAGACACACAGACTGGTTCTTATATCAGTCTGAGCACTCAGAGCACTTTATACAACCAAGGAGCTCGGAAAGAAAAGCGTCTGGACTTCTTTAAGTTGCTTGAAGACGTTTCACCTCTTATCCGAGAAGTTTCTTCAGTTCTAGGGTCAAATGGTGGAGAGTCCCAGATTTAAACCCTGTGGGAGTGTCCCCCCACAGGGCTGTAGACCAACTTGTTGCCACGGTTGCACTGGTGCACGTAACTTATTTTCTTAGGCGCACCAGCACGAAAGGCGCACCCAAATTTTTCAGCCGCATCGCTTAACACTGCAGTTTTACATGTGCACTTTTAAGGGGTGAAATTGCTGTTCATACAGACAATATTGATTTGTAAATGATTCACTAACAATCTTGCCAAAGTTCTTTATTTGGAGCACATTTCTACCAGAAAGATAAGTTCGTGAAAAGTGCTTGTGCTTAAAGTGCGTTGGCACTCTTTGTCAACATTGTAGAAAATGTTAAACTTAATCATCATCTCGGCTCCTCTGACGACCTGTTTGCTGCTGCCTGCTGCAGAAAGGCAGTGGGCAGAGGGGACACTTGGGCAGTGCATTTATTGCAGCATATAATGTGTTTTCTGGATACACTGCTGTTTTTTCAGCATTCAAAGATTGATGACACCGTGTCAGAGCTGGCTATGAATTTCAGATGGATCAGTCCTTAACTTAACAAAAGAGTTATCAATCGTTCGTCTTTTCTTATTACCCACAGCTACATCCACTTCTGTCAGGCCTAGGCTGCTCACTCGGGCTGGGTATCATCACTGATTTCTATAATCCATTCGATTCCGGTTCTCAAAGTCCTGATTTGATTCAGTTTAGCCTCAGACAGTCAGAAATATTATAATTCTGATCATTTATCAGCACTGATACACATGAGACTTCATCAGAATTGTGAACATCACAGCAGAGGCCTTTGTGTCAAAGTAACTGAGAATAAAAACAGAAAAACATGAAGCAGATTTTCCTGGTCTGGCTTTTTATAGCAGATAACCTTAAAAATAATCTTCAATTTTGCATAATTTTAAAAAGTTTACATTTCTTCAGTATATTCTTGTCCGAGGTCATTTAAATAAAAAAAAAACAAAGACAGCACTGTAAACAACGGTAGACTGGTGGGTAATAAGTGAATAAATAATGTGCATGAAGTGTGATTTTATCGTGGTGGAAGCAAAACAGCAAAAGTAAGAGAAGATTAATGACAACATTTATCAAATGTGTGATGGTGAAGGAAGGATTTGAGCCCCACAGCTGACTGTTGGTGACTCAGTGTTTTGTATTTTGAATCATGATATAATCTTTGAGTTCATTAGTTAACATTTCTAGTCTCTTGGTTTCAGTGTTGTTTACAGTTCTCTTTGGTTTCTGTCTCTGTTCCATGTTTGCTCTGCCATGTCTTTTTTTTTTTTTTTTTTTTTTTACGGTTCTACAGTTTCTTTTTTTTTTTTTTTTTTTTTTTTTTTTTTTTTTTTTTTTTTTTTTTTTTTTTTTTTTTTTTTTTTTTTTTTTTTACTGGGGGAAAGAAAGGGGAGAAAGAAAGAGGGAAAGAAAAACAGTGGGGAAGAGGGACGGGGAGAAAGGGCAAAAAACCAAAAACCAACAGAATAAGCAGACGAAAAAAAATACATATATCGATCACCTGGATCACCTGTTGAGAAAGAAAGAGAAAGCAAGCAGAAGAAAACGAGAGTAATAAACAACATCACAATGATCTATGGGAATATGACAGTAAATACTAAATGTTAGACATTATTGTGCAGCGTAAGATCGACAGCGCACAGTGTGCTTTGAGGTAAGAGCCAAAAAGGGTGTAGTTTGTGTGTGATCACCCGTGTGTACACCTGTGAGCATGAACGCGCTTGTTTTTAAAAGGTTCCTTCATGTAATGATCTGCTAGAGGGTGTGGGGGGCCACTGCCCCGTCCTCCAGGGCATGACGCAGGTATGGAGGAGATCAAAACTCCAGACGTCCAGAGGCCCCCAGAACACAAGAGACCAAGGAAGACCAACAGAGGGGCAGCCGCGCCACTATCCCAGAAAGAGCTGAGGAGAGTCCCAGATGAGGGGTCACTCAGCAGCCGCGGAGCAGAAGCCAGGGGGGTTGCAGTGACGTGCCCGTGAGCTCCGCCGGCAGCCAGCTGTGCCTGAGTGACCGAGCCCCGAGGCCGAGGGCACCCCGCCTCCGAAGTGGCCCGAGCGAGCCCCAGGCTCCAGGCCCCGATAAGCAGCCGCCAAGGAGTGAGCCGGTGTGTACCTGGGCGCCCACCCCGGACACAAAGAACCACCAACGCACCGATGTCTGAGGGCGTCCACCACCGGCAGGGGAAGTGGGGGAGATAGGCCTCCAAACCTTGGAGGGCCTGGAGATGTCCCCAGAGAGGTGGCGTCTGATACCCAACCTGACATATAGACACAGACATACAGGCACACACAGATACAAACATCCATTCCCACCCTCATGCTCTCATAGGCAATTATTCCACACTCAACCAACGCGGAGACAGACATAAAGAGACGCTGTACACACAATCACTCTCCCCAAGCGTACTCTAAGAACCGGGTTTAGGTACCCTTGCCCCTGGAGGGGGAAGCTGCACCCAGACCCAGGTGGTGTTACCCTTTTCCCTGCGGTGGGGAGAAGCAGACCGCCCCGACTCCGCAGCAGCAGGGAGGCCCCACATTCCAGACCCCAGTCGGACGGCCAACTCCTCCTCCTAGCCCCCCCACTCCAGCAGGCCGCAAAGAACGGGGTGTGTGAAGACTCCAAACCTCCCTCCACCCGCTCATATGTAGTGTTGATGTAGTGTTGATGTCTAAGGTGCATTTAAAACCCAGGAGGGCATGGAGCTACCTGCCAGAGAAGCAGGTAAGCGCATAGTCCCTCCTGCTAGCCCTCAATGTCTACGTGTATTTAAAATTGAGAGGTGGGCAACGACGCCAGGGGTGAGGTGTTTTGTATTTTGAATCATGATATAATCTTTGAGTTCATTAGTTAACATTTCTAGTCTCTTGGTTTCAGTGTTGTTTACAGTTCTCTTTGGTTTCTGTCTCTGTTCCATGTTTGCTCTGTCTGCCATGTCAAGTCCACGTCTCTGAGTTTCCTGTTTTACTTTGACAGTCTGTGTTCTCTGTTGGTGTTTTCAGTTTTACTTCCCCTTGGTCTCGTCATGACTGATTACTCCCAGCTGTGCATGTGTCTCATTCCCTTGTTATCCCTCTGTGTATTTAAGCCCTGTGTCTGCTTCTGTGTGTTGCTGGTTTGTCTGTGTCTCCTGTTGGACTTCTCCAGGTCTTGTGTGTCTTCTTGCTGATTTTCTTGTTCCATGTTTCCTGTCTCAGGGTTTCATGTTCCAGGTTTCTAGTCACAGGTTATTGTTCCTGTGTATTATCTTGTAGCTGCTCCCAGTTTAGGGTTTGTTAGTTTAGTTCCCTGCCATGCTCTGCTTTTCTTTGTGTTTCACCTTCCACTGTAAATAGACTCACTCAGTTATCAGTGTCTGCACTGGTCCAGACTCCTCTCATCTCCCAACGATCTGCTCTCAGATGGTGACACTGAGGTTCCAACATGTGGGATGATGTTGGAGTCCAGGACCTCCTGGTTCTGTAACCTCTGGTTTAACCTCATGGTCCCAGCTCCAGGCTGTACAGGAGAACTTCCTGGCCAGTATAAGACCAGTATAAGAGCATCACTGCACACAGTAGTTCCTGACCTCCACCACAGTGAATGCTGAGCTGTGACATGACTGGTTTCTGTGGGTGATCCCACACAGACTGGGGGGGATCACAGCCTGTCTCCACAGCGCCCCCTCTGACTCGGCCTGTAACATTACAACATGGATTTAAATGTGACTGAGACACACACTGACTGTACAGTCTTTATATATAACTGAATCCTGTGTTGATATTTGAAATAAAAACATCTGTTCCTGATTAACCTGACTGATCCACAAAGGGGCTGCCGTCCTCATCCCTGCTCCATGTTTTTAAGGTTCCATCTAAGTGTGACGGAGAAGAACATTTATTCATAAATGAACACAAACCTCCATCAGCGCTGTCTGACTCTAACTTAGAAACTGTAAAGATTTGTTTCTCCATGCTGTAAACCCCACACGATGACGTCCTCCGTCTTTGCTCATTCTCTTATATTTCATTAGTTTTAGTTTTATTTTGTAAGTTCATTAAAGCTACAGCTTACAGCTGTGACTCTTCACTGTCCCATAATGCACCTGTGATTGGCTGATGTCGAGGGTGGTGCCAGAAGTAGACTTGCTTGTCCTCCAGCTGCTGACTGACCTGGGTGGGGTTCTTACATAAATGCTGTGTCTTTGCTGGACAGCATAGATCAGATTTTTACCAGTGTAGGTTTGTCCTCTTTAGTTTGGGATGTCAGGCTTTCAAATATCACAAAGCTGAAGAGACGCTCCCATCACACTGCTGAGGTAGTGTTATTATGGACAGCTATGGGCCCAGGGCCGTGCAGAGACGTTTATAGGGGCGGGTGCTCAAAGCTAAAAAGGGGCACATTGAACCAGGCTGAATATCAACAACACACATTCACCAAGAATCTAATATGGGATCGCATCATACTATATCACTGTTGTGAGGCAAAGCAAACGTAGCCTATGTTTTACCTGATGGGTACAATGTTGCTGTTGAGGGGTTGCTGCTGATAGTGCTGGAGGGCAGGGCTGTGCTGATCTGAGACTGTAGACATTAAAAAGTCCATAGGAGAGATGGTAGCTGATTAAACAAGTGTCATGAGATAATAACAAAATGCAAAGATTGGTGACAGCGCTTGGAACCATAAGGCAACAAAAAACTGAGAAATAAACTAGACCCTGCCTGTGAATCACTCTTTGCCTCTCTCCCTCCTTCCATCCCCTCATCTCATCTGTCACTCTCCACTTGCTGTCCATCTGAGAACAAGGCACAACTTGCTATTGCAATAAACTATTATTTAATTATCCACACTTAACAACTCTTACACTTAATCTATAATAAAATGATGACAGAAAAATGTTATAGAAGCAAAACATTTCAGTTGTGCTTATTATTATTTTTATACTGGAATACGTCTCCAACAACTGGTACATGTGTTAATGTTACCTGTGCTCTTTGTAATCCAGCTGCTGAGGGATCCACTGCCTTTAGTAGCCTCACACAGCTCCTACTGTTTCCTCCTCATGTCCTTACCAGCCATGTCTGGACAATGTTATATTATGAGTAATAATTCAAAAATCCATATACATAAAACACACACATGCACGCACACACAGGGACATTTTAGACCTTCAGAATACTGTATATACTGTGTGGGCATCATGGTGCTGATCCAGAATCCTTCCCTTATTATTTATTACTAGAGCTACAATAATAAAGCAATGAGGGGAAAACAATAATAAATATGAAATAATGTATTTATGATGATTCCATTTGTTTCACTATCCACTCTGTGCAGGCAGAAAGCTTATTACATTTGTAAACTGTAGAGATACAATAATTTTGCTGCTGTAAAATCAGCATTTTGTCTTATTTAAAATATAAATCTAATATAATCTGTTTCTTAATGTATGTTCTTTAAAATACAGCGTGTTTTTTTTAAATATTATAATTATAATAATCCATAATTATGTGGACATGCATATTAGATGGTTTTAAGTGAAATATAATCCCTCCAGAAAGGCAGGAAAAGCCCTGTAACTTACTTTAAAACTAAATATGTTCCCTAAAACGGTGACAGAGCTACAGACCCATGACAGCCTTACCCAGTGAGCCAGCAGCTATGACCAGCACTACTTGTGCAGTTAATAAAAGGACAGGTTTGTCGCGCTGTTGCACACACAGCACGCTCGTTTGTTTCAGTTCGTCAGTTGTCACAAGACAACTTACCAACGTGTACGTGATAAGCTAATACTGCTGTGTGCTGTAGACTACAGTGTGCGTGTTCACCTACTTACTGGTTTTGTCGCATCAGTCTGTGTGTCTGAGTTCATTTGCGTTTCTCCTACAGCTCCGGACCGCTAAAAATGCGCGTGCTCTTTGTGAGCTTGTTCCCGGCTCGTAACCAGCGCGTTCTGCCGTCAAGGGCGATCATTGGTTAATGGTGATCATGTGACTGATGCAAGCCAGATCCTTTTATTTAGCTAAAAATGTGATTAATAGTTAAATATTATTGTTGAGGGGCACAGACAGGACTCCACACGCACACACACATTAAAAAAAAATATATATATATTTTTTAAAAAGTTGCCTCAAGAAAAGGGTACTTTGGGCACTCATCAGGAAAGGGGCAGGTGCTCAAGCCCCTTCCGCCCCCCCTGCACGTGCCTGTTCCCAGGCGGTCTCCCATCCAAGTACTGACCAGGCCCGACCCTGCTTAGCTTCCAAGATCAGACAAGATCGGGCGTGTTCAGGGTGGTATGGCCGTAAGCTTCACTTGTTGGTGTCATTATGCTAATTTTTGTCAGCTGTGAACACCTCCTGTGTGTATTTATTCTGGGTGTGGCAGGCCACTCAGGCAGCGTTGCTCCGCACCCAGGACCAAAACAAATAGATCGCGGATCGCCGCCGGATGCCAGCGCCTGACTACGGCTATGGGCTTCCACACACTTTGTTCCTGTTCAGGTAGAATCCAAGAAGCTCTCCCCCAACTTTATCAGTCCATTTGAGGTCTCGGCTGTTTTTGTTTTGTTTGTTTTCTCCCCCCTCCCCAGGGGCTCCCGCCCCTGGCCCACGCACCTGTGCTCACCGTCACACCTGCAGCCGATCCCAGCTGATTGGAGCAGTATTTATGATGGCGGACCTGTGTCCTTCACTGGATCGTTGAGCCATCAGTGTCAGTCTCTCTGAATCACAGTCTGTGAGTTTGAGATCGTTCCTAACCTTGACATCTTTCTGTGTGTGTGTGTGTGTGTGTACATCTGCCCTGGACCCGAGTGAGCGTGTGTGTTTTCGAATCTGGCGAGGAGAGGAGCTTGTATAAAATTAATCTGCTGTTTCCCCTGGAGCCTGGAGCCCCGGACCCTTTCCCCCGCCACACTGCATACATATTCTCACCTGGTGTTTCACTGTAAATAAACGCACTGTCTCTTTTGCCGAGGATTCCTGGTCTGCGCGTGAGTCCATTTCAAACACTGTGACATATTCACAGTTCCAACGATCATTTTTCAGTTCAGTTTGTTTAAATGTTAGAATTTGATTTAAAAATAACATTATGGTTTTACTGATCGCTTCACCATCAGGTTATTCCACATTTTAATCTTTTATTTTAAATACAGCTCATATAAAATAATCAGGGTCATGTTTGAATTGTTTGTATAGATTTTAGATCCATTTGATTTGGATTTTCTGTGAATATATTCTGTTAAAAACAGTGGCCCAATGCTGTTTTTATTTTTGTAATACCATTATTGTATTCATTGGAAATAACTAAATATTTTCTGTCTTATGTTTCCAAAAATATTTGACATTTCTTCTTTTGTGTCACATGATGTAAAGCTCGATGGATAGAAAACATTACCTGATTACATCCAAAGCATAATTATTAAATCAAATAACTTTATTAAATTTCTTAGTTAAAATGTTTCAATTAAATATTTTCACACTAAAGAAAAGGTTAAGTACAATTTTTCTACTTCTTTTACAAATCGCTGAATGCCTGTTTCAAACACTTCAGTGTTAAACGTTTTGTTGTTTTTTGAACAAAGTAAGTGCTGACATTCATTGTTGTATACAAACTGATATCCTGTGATTTATCTTTGCTTTAATCCTGTAATACATTCAGGTTTGTTAGATAAACCCCAGCCTTATTAATAATGTTCACGCCTGGTTTAATTTATATTATATCCACCCAGAAATCTGGACTTCATCATTTTGACCTCACATCATTATCTGAACATTAAAACAGCAGCAATAGAGCAATAAATCATGTGTAGTGTTGGCTATTAAATTTATACTCAGTTGTTTAGAGATGCACCAGTAAGCTTTTTAACAACTGATGCAGATTTCTGGTTTCCTTTGACCTTCTACAACAGTTTTCTTTCCAAGGAAAGTGACATTTAAAAGCACACGTGCTGCAGGTTCATTGGTAGAGATAGTTTTAGTCTATAAAATGAAGGAATTCCAAGACTTTCTCTAGTTAAGCTTGAGATCACAGAAAGTGCATCACACAGACTGCTGATTGTTCATTTCTAGGCTGAGATAGTGAGTTCTTAGTTTTAATTAATATAGTGGGGATAAAAATCAGATGCTCCCATATTTGATCTGTTGAAAAGAACCAGGTGATCTGCCAGAGATCAAATGATCTTTGGCATCCCTTGAATAATGAAGTTCTAACTGTTGGTGACACCTTCCCCAACTGATGTGGCCCTTTGGGAAAATGGTTAGTGTGAGGGTGTGTGGAAGCATCTCCCTGACATCAATAAACTCTTCAGTGTGACATTAACATGATGCAGGTAAACAAACAGCTGAGAGTTTGAGTCATTTATTTTAGAACAATGACCTCCAGTACAAATTTGTGATCTATGGTAATCAGATGAGCCGAAACACCCAAATCATTCAGACACATGGATTACAGGAATTACATTACATGGATTAAACAGCAGAGGTGCACATAAAGCATCAAACAGCAGAGTCTACATTAGACCTGATCCAGGACCATCCCAGTGAAACCACAACAATCAACAACACTGAGATGGCCCTGGATCAGAGTCCAGACAGAGATCATCATCATCATCATCAGTCTGAACACAGGAAGCAGCAGCTTTTATAACATCAGACAGAACCAGGACCAGGATCCAGGCTCAGTTAGTGGGAACCAGGATACGACCTGGAAGAAGAAGAGACGAGAACACAGTCAGCAACACACTCTGAAAACAAACCATGGAGACTGTTTTTTTTTTTTTTTTACAGATAAATGCCAATGATTCAGTAAAGTTTCATGTTTAAGAGCTTGGACCAGGTCTGAGAGTCCTCTTTAAAACCCCCCAAAACAAAACAGTAAAAACCTGTGTTTGAAACATTAATGTAACTAATAGTCAAAGGAGTTTGCAAAGAAAAGCGTCTGGACTTCTTTGAGTTGCTTGAAGACGTTTCACCTCTCATCCGAGAAGCTTCTTCAGTTCTAAGGTCAAATGGCCGAGAGTCCCAGATTTAAACCCAGTGGGAGTTTCCCCCCAAAGAGGGACAAAGGACCCCCTGATGATCCTCTAATCACATGCGCCAAGGTGTGAAAGCGGGTGTGGGACCTAATCAGCCAGGGTTTCGGGTGAGCTCATTGTGAAACCTGGCCCCACCCTATCATGTGATTTCCTGAGGTCAGATGGCCCAGGATGTGAGTGGGCGTTAAGGCGTCTGGTGTGAAAGCGGGTGTCACACCTTGGCGCATGTGATTAGAGGATCACCAGGGGGTCCTTTGTCCCTCTTTGGGGGGGATACTCCCACTGGGTTTAAATCTGGGACTCTCGGCCATTTGACCTTAGAACTGAAGAAGCTTCTCGGATGAGAGGTGAAACGTCTTCAAGCAACTCAAAGAAGTCCAGACGCTTTTCTTTGCAAACTCCTTTGACTACGATGACCTGGATGACTGAGAACCTTCACAGACATAATGTAACTAATAGTTTTCTGAAATAAACAGTTCTGGTCTAAACCTGCCTGAAACATCAATATATAAAAAATACTGATGTAAGCCAGATCCAAACCAGTTTTAGACTCATGTAATGTGGTTTGAGATTTAGACTGGTCTAAACTGGTTTCAGGTATGGACTAGTCTGTAAGTGGGAGTCCTGCTCTGACCTCGGGCCTTCCTCTTGTAGTAGATGAATCCAGCCAGAGATAAGATCAGACCCAGGATCAGTCCTGAGGCTCCGATGGCGAGCTTGTTCCTCTCTGACTCAGGCATGGATGGGTCTGAGGACACACAGGTGAGAGTCAGACAGGTAGGTTTGTACAGGTGTGTACAGGAGTGTAGATACAGACAGGTATTTACCCCAGTCAGTGATCAGAGGTTTGTCCAGGCTGGCGTGCTCCACCATACAGGAGATCTTCTCCCCAGACCTTCAACACAAACATCACTGACTCTCAGATCTTAAACTTTTAAACTGCAGTCTAGACTTCACATTAAAAGTATGTTTCCAAGGACTATGATGCTCACCTGGGTGTGTACTCCAGGTGTGAGTGGGTCTGGTAGTACCAATCACCATCTGCCATCTCCTCAGTGGAAGTGACATCAGAGGTGACTTCTTCTCCGTTTCTGTGCCAGCTCACTTTGATCTTACTGGGGTAGAAGTCATAGACGCTGCACACCAACATGGCGGGATGGTGACTGGAAGCAGTTACCGTGGAGTGAAGTTTGACGTAGGGTTTAGCTGGAAGACAGTATGATTGTATCCATGTGCATTAATAAAGATACTGTCAACAGTAGAGTCACATATAACCAGTCTGACATCAGATGATGAATCAGCTGTGAGGAGAAACATCAGCAGCTGTAAACATCATTATCATAAGGTAACACATGCAGAGCTGTATGTGCTGGAAATCTACCAGACTTGAACCTGGGTCAGTTTTTATTAATATCCAGTGAGTGCTGACATAAACGGTAGTAACCAGACCGAAAAGCAGAGCACATTTCGGTGCTTTTTTTGTCCTGAGCTGTGATACACTTTGGATTCTAGCCAATCATTTTACATTTCCGAGGATAGTAGGCGGGCCCAGGTACAGCCAAGAGTGAGACCATATATGACCTATAGCTGCAGAAAAGGCTAACATTGTTATATTTTTACAAAAAAAAACAGCTAAACATGAGAGGTTTTTGGACAGAGTGTGTTCTCCATTCTTTAAGCACTGGTTTGAGCACCGTTTAAGCACCGGCACCGTTTCAAAAGTACCAGTTTGGTACTGGTATCGGATAAAACCTAAACAATACCCATCCCTAGTGCTGACTCAGAGTGAAACCAGTGTGAACCATCAGTGATCTGTTCCTCCTGCAGATCAGCTGCTGTGGTTTGAAAGTAAAAACTGACATATGCAGACTAGATGATAAACTAACGTTATAGATCATCCATACATAAATGAACCCAGCCTGCTTTCGCTCAGTTTAATATCAACATCAAACTAAAGGACTGAATCCACAGCTGGTCCCAGTTTGAATTTCTGCTCATCCAGCTGTTTACTTCATGAGCAGAAACTATGAAGTACAAATGATTTATTATTGTTAGATACACTTGTTTTTGTTTTTACAGTGTGTTTGTGTTGTTTGTTTTTTTACAGCTAAACACTCGCAGCAGCTAATTAATGAATGTTTTACATTGGTTGCTGCTTCATTACGTTTGGGTGTAGGCATGAACAACTGTAGGCTCGGCTGTAGGCTGAACAGCAACGGTGGAGGAGATGGTGATCGTGGTGGTGAGCGAGGCCAAGGGTCACTCTGATCAGACTGTACCATCCAGAGCCTGCAGGGGGCGCTTTGCCTGTTTAACTGATCATATTTGTAACCAGTCACACACAGGTGGGTCAGATAAGAGCTGCAGCCTGATGGAGGAAACCTCTCACATGTTTCCTTCTCTGAGGTCACACCATCTCACTCTACAGAGAGGAAGTTACTGTTGTAAACAGCCTGCTCATGTGGTTCAACATTCATGCTGCATTAGGTGCACTTCTAACCATCTATAACCCAAAAGCAGAACACACAGGATGATGTCGCACTCTCAGACAGCTTCCCCTCCACAGGAGGTCTGAGCTGGTTCTCCTCATGTTCCTCTGAGCTGCTGCTGCTGGGAGCTGACTGCAGTTCATAACATGAACTTCTGTCACACTGGAACACATGAATTGTTAACCACGTGTTACACAGCTCGCAGGTTGTGTGTGTTTACATTTCACTGATCAGTCAGGTCAGCCTGTCAGCACAGCAGCTGATTCATGAATTCATCAGCTCTGTCTGATCTGCTGTTTCAGCACTTTAGCTCACTTTACTGCAGAGCTGCTGTAAAGAGTGAGACACTTCACACACAGATTAAATAACAGCAGTCGTGTTTATGTGTGTGTGTGTTATAATGATAACTTTATAATTGTTTCATCATATTTAATAGCTCCACTGTTACACTGAGTCATAGATCTGAGCTGTAAATGTGTGCAGGTGTGAAGCTGCTACACAAGCTCTGAAAATCAGAATCAATAAATAAACTGCAGGCAGCTTTAAACAAACATCAGTGTTTCTAAATTTTATCTGATTTAAAATCAATGAATTAGAAGAAAAGAATGAAAGGTTTTTTTATTAACCTGTAAAGATGTTTCATGCTGTTAAAAATATTTATATGAAAATATTAGAAAACAAATGTGGACGATTTTTCAGCTCAAAAAGTAAAACAAACAAACAAATGAATATCATCAGTGTGTTATAACGAACAGCTGCAGTTTGCCCGTTTCACCAGCAGGGAGCGCCACAGACTGAGGTTAGAGTGTCACAGTCAGTGATTTATTACAGTTATTGATCATCAGAGTCTGACCTGCAGCTGTGAGTCCATCATAAATGATTCAGAGTGAGGTCAACATGAACACCTGATGATGTCACACAGACCAGCACACTCACCTGATTTAGTCAGAGCGCTGCTGTAGTCAATACCAATGTTGTGTTGGCAGTACGTCTCCTTCTGAGCTCTCATTGCAGCCAGATTTCCCTGATCTTTGTTCCATTCCTCTGCGGTATACACTCCGTACTCAGTGTATCCAACATACTTCCCCACACTGCTGTCAAACCGGGTGAACTCAACCTTCCTGAAATAGTAAGACCTGATGAACTCGATGTCCTGCGGCTCAGAGGAGTTAAAGTTACAGCGATCCACCGAATACATCATGAATCCACCTGAGAACAAACAGAACCACACAGAACATCAGACTGTGGACTCATCACATCATTGATCAGAGTATTGATCAGTGTATTAATGATCATTTATGAGTGTATTAATGGTACCTGCTGTGCTGAGGCTGATGAAGAGGAGGGTGAGGCAGAGGAAGGATGAAGCCATGTTCCTGAGTTCTCCTGACAAACTGACTCAGTCTGACTGAGAGCTGCTCTAAAAACAGAGGACAGGTCACATGACCACAGCGTCAGCTGTTACCAGGAAGAACTCTGTGAGACTAGCTCACAGCTCACACTCTTCATCATCCTGTGTGAGTTAGAGTCCATTAAAGCTTTAAAAGCAGAGAGCAGCACTCTGTGATGTCATCAGCACGTTTTCTCTCTGCTGCACTCAAAACCTTCTGTTTACATTTATATTCCACTCATGGAGGAATCTAATTATCTGCCAACACATTAAATCAACCACTGACGACAGCACTGCTGTAATAATTTCCTCCTGTTTAATAATCAATAAAACAATCCAGTCACTTTCAGTACTTTTGATCAGTTGAATTTACTGCATCACACTGTTTATACTCACACTTCCTGTGTCTCTTTCAGCCTAAAAGGACAGAAACACTCTTATTGTGAAACATTTCCGTGGAGCTCTGACATTCTTCTGTGTGGACGACACAGACCTCATAGATATGATTAAAATACGTCTCAAACATGAAATCAGGCTTGTTTTCTAATTAATGTGAAGTATGATTTCATCATTTACAGATTTATTATTTCAGGCTTCAGAGCAGCTGAATCACATTTCACTGTGTTACATTCAGAGTTAGGGTTCAAATCAATTTTAAATGTTTGTAATTCACATTTTCTGTTTAGATATTCATGCAGACAAATTCCTGTTCAGAGATACAAAATCTTCACAGCCAGCCTCTAATAGCACGTTTCAGCTCATAGATGTGTTAGTTATCAGATCATTGACGAGGAAAACGACATCTTGAGATAGTTTTCAGAACAAATATAAATGTTGTTTCAATCATTAAATGTCAGATATTAAAACATGTTTGATTCATTTCTGTAAACTATTCATTGATTTTTCTTTCAGCCGTCTGAATCAGCAGTCTCCATATGTAGTTTTACATCTTTGTTTTGCGTTATGATCAGTCAGTGAATCTCTGCTGTTAAACACAAGGATGAGTTACAGCTCAGTCTGACACAACACACACACACACAGGGATTCCTGCATTAAACTGTTTGCGTGTTTGAGCTGAAATCTTCCTTAAAAGCTGGAATTCAGTAATTTTTTCTGTGACCAATGAAGTCACATGATTATGAACAGGATGCAGAACCTAAAAACCCACTCAGACACTCCTGACTCAAACCACACAGAGTGAAATGGATCCAAGAATATTTGTAAAGACACACAAAGAACAATCTCACACAGACTTGTGTTTATTACCCACGTTTTTATTGATACATAACAAACTGAAACACAGTTTGATAAACAAGGACTCATTACAGCAGTTTATGAACACACTGAGATCACCTGAGTTCAGATAAAACTGATTTCAGCAACATTAATTTGACTTTTATTTTCTTTGTTTTTGTGGCAGGAACAGAGTCCAGGTAACATCTGCTGGATCAAACATGTGGAGCTGTGGGGGGAGAGCGGCTGAAAGTAGCTTTAGTTTGAATTCATAGGTAAACTTTATTGACACACATGATGACAGGCAAAACAGCTCATACAGGTGATTAAATTAAAGCAGGTAAACAGGAAGCAGACAGGACAGAGGAATCTGATGTTCATTACAGGTGAACTCTGCACAGCCACACTGATTATGAGCTCATTATATAATGTTGATGACATCATGACTGTCAGCCAATCAGCTGCACTCGTTTCCTTTGATGAGGAAGAAGGTTCCAGCAGCCACACCGAGCAGACCCACAGTCAGACCCACTCCACAGAACACAGCAGGGCCAACACCTGGATCAGACTGACCAGACGCCTGCACATCTGGAGACAGAAACACAGAGAGAGACATGAACATCACACCTGGAGACAAACTGTCAGCTCAGATCAGACCCAGCTGCTCTGATGAACACTGGGCTCAGTCTTCACCTCTGTATCTCTGTCACTGTTCTGTGTTTAAGTTTTCTCACCATAGATCTTGGTCAGTGGTTGTGTCAGGGCCAGATGTTTCACTGTGCAGCTGTACATGTCTCCCAGCTGTGGGGTGAACTGCAGTCTGGAGATCTGGGTGAAGGTCCCATCTTTGTTGGGATAGGGAACGTTGATGCTGGATCCTGTGACCTTCTGTCCGTTCTTGGTCCAGGAGACGTTGACAGGAGCAGGATAGAAACCAGTCACATGACAGATCAGAGTGTTCTCCTTTCCAAACTCCACCTCATCTCTGGTGTAGATCATCACAGCTGAAGGAGCATCTGTGCACAAACACATCAGGCAGAGGATCAGAGCTCAGCAGGTGATTTTATTTATTAATAAACATCAATAAAAAGTTCACTCAGATGATGTCATTGTTGTCTGTGTGAGAGAAACTAGTGTGAGGTCAGAATCATGAAGTTAAACTACAGACAGACTCAGTTCAGCTTTAAAGGAAGTAAAAGGAGGAAAAATATCAATAAAATGTGATGTGAAACATAAACACAAATATAAACATGTCAGTGTTGGGTTTCTGTACACACGATCAGTCTGAATGTGTTTAAGGTGGAATGATTTCATATATTTAATCAGTTTGAAGCTGCGTGTGTTTGATTGGACTGATTACTAACGCTGATGATGTCATCAGTGTGTTACTCTACAGAGTGTGCAGGTAAACACAGGTGAGGTGAGACAGGTGTTACATGTTTGTACTCACCGTGTTCTAGAGGGTAGTCCTTCATCACTTTACGAAGAGTCTGCAGGTTCCCTTTGCAGACCTGTTGATTAGCCACAGCTTGTTGATAAGCTCCTTCTGGGTAAGTGAAAGGAACAATAAAAGGAGGCTGAGGGTAGATCATCTCCTGTTTGTTGAAGTCTGCGTAGCCTTTCTCTTCACCATCCAGTCCATACATGTCTCTCCATCAGAGTCTGAACAGCCAACGATCCCAATGTCACTGTGCAGAGCTGAAACACATCAAACACTGATCAGTGACCTGATCAATAACCTGATCAATAACCTGCTGTTTACAGAGACAAACTCACCATCAGCAGAGACACAGAGGACACAGGAGAGGAAGAGGAGCAGCTCCTTCATCTTCATCAGCAGCTCTCTGACAGTTAAACTGTGTGTGTGTGTGTGTGTGTGAACCTCACAGTGTGTGAGAGTCTCTGAGTGACTGACTGAAAGTGCAGCTGAGCTCTAACACAGAGCAGCCAATCACAGAACTCACAGCCCATGATGTCATCAGTGTCCAGGCAGACAGCAGCTGAAGGTGAACATGATCTGACACACAGCACGATCAATAATCAATATTAATAGACTCTTAAAAATAAAGTTCAGCCTGATCAGTTTCCACTCTGAGGATTTTAAAAAACTTTATTTTAATAAAATGATTCAGTTTGTTTAGAAACACTGTAAAATATGACTTTATTTCTTATTTAAATAGTTTCCAGTTTAAAACACACCTGAGTTCATGTGTTACTGTGGAGTGAGAGTCACAGCTGTGTTTGTCAGCAGGAAACTTTTACAAACACAAAAACTTTACGCCTGTTCATATCCATCCAGCAGGCCAGATCAGAGTCTTTGCAAGGCCAATTCTGGCCTCAGGCCTTATGTTTGACACCTTTACAATAATCTGATCAGGTTTCAGAGATAAATTATTGATCAGATGGTTCAGTAGTTAACCTGCTGTCAGAGGAGCAGCTGAGTTAGAACTGGGGAGGAGTTTAAAGTGTTTCCTGTTTCCTCTGCTGTTTATCAGCCAATCAGCTCTTTGCTGTCACACAGCTCACCTGTGCAGGAGTGACAGGTGAGTCATTCCATCTCAAATCATTGGCTGTGTCCCAATTCAGAGACTGCACACTTCGAGTACGCATTTTGAGACCGATTACGTCACAGCGATGCAACGACGGCTGTCCCAATCCAAAGTGTACTCCAAATGTGCCGTTGATTTCCCCAAATTTCAAGCATGGTCCGATTGGCCCCATTTAATCCCACAATTCATAGCGTGGCGGTGGGTGTGGATAATTTTGCCGCAAATGGCTAAAGCAGGGCAGCCGAAGAGTAAACTGTCAAAAGTAAGTACTGAATATGATGTCACTTATTTATGTGCGAATGTTTAAGAACATTAAAACATGACTGTTGGCCACATGTCGGCAAAGTTATGTGACATTAGTGATGTTTGTACTTTCAGCGGTAACTTGGTTTTAAAGCCTTTACTTCTAAATATATATATAGTCGACCTTAATCTTCCAGAGAATGTGATGATTTTCTGGATAATTAAAGTCAGTCATATATCCACAAACACAACAAGCTGAAAGTCAGTGATGCTGCTCGGTTTGCAGTCCTGAATATGACGGCACAAGCAGGATTCACTGCACTGTTAATGTTAGCTATGTTATATTGCTGCCTCTGTTCGGTGGTGTGGAGCCAAACGGACTTTAACGTGTGTTTGAACGAGCTGACGGTTCACTCGTTAAGCTGAAAGAAAGATGCTTTAATCACAGGAGTCACACATGTGTCCACTGGACCATCTGGAACTCTTCTTGTTCAGCACTCGTAATAACACAAACACTAAATCCTCCTTCTCTTGTGCTGTTTTGTAGCAGTGTGTACACCTGAGACTGTCACCTGTCTGTCTGTCCTGCACTCTCTCTCTGTTTCTTTCTCTCTGATTGTGGAATAAAAGGATGAACATGTATTTATAAGTTACACTTGTGTTTGAATCCTGCAGCTTATCACACATTTGATTTCCATGTGTGACGACTGCAAGTGTCCAGAGTGAGGACAGACTGAGGGACCCACTGCTGCACATCATCTGTGAGGCTTTGCACCCCTGATGATCCACCAGGACAAACTCAGCAGTGTGTGAGGAAGAGGAGGAGGAAGAGCCAGCAGCAGCTGACAGATGGAGAGAATAGACAGACTGTTCCTGTTTGTGAAGGACTGCTAGGAAAGTTTAACATCACTAATTGTCTGTCCTGAATCAGTCTTATTAGGTAATGTTCAAATAATGTTATCATCCCAGTGTTTTCAGTGTGGGAGAAAGTACTCAGGGCCTTCAAGTTACACACTATGAAAGGCAGCAACAAGTTTAATGTTCAGAAACCTAAAGTATGTATCAGCAGCAGGATGGAGCTAAAAATAAATGTTTGTTTCAGTTCTATGAAGCTTTGAGTATTTTGGATTAGTAGCACTGCTGTGTTTGTTGCATCATGTTGCTGTAATTGTTTATATGCTTTATATATTCTGAGCTAAGCTGATCTATAGTGTTACATCATATTCTATAAGGATGTTATGGCGCCATGTTAGAAGGCCACAAATCAAAACAAACACACGGGCCGTTTCTCAATTCTCAAGTACGCGAGTACGTGCTCGCTTTCTCGGTGAGTACGTACTCGCCGAGAACGCGAGCACGTACTCGCGATTTGTACAATTGGACAAAAGTTTTGGATGAAATGCATTCTGGGATATTTAGCTGTACCAAGTCCACACGAGTCCACACCGATGCATGCTCGATAAAATGGGCGGAGCGAGAACACATCCGGGACTTTTTCGCGTTCTCGGCTTGATGCGTACTTCGAATTGGAACAGTACTTGGTCTCCGACTGATGACATATCACGAGTACACGAGAATGCAAGTACGCACAAGTACGCATATTGAGAAACGCCCAGAGTCTGCGCAGAGGTTGCACATAACATTGACTCTCCTCAGCAGCTGCCCCCAAAATTTGCTGTAGATGAAAACATAAACACACCATCCGCAAAAAATGCAAACTCCACTTGCTATTCTGGAGTTGTCACCGATAAGCTACTCCATAAACAGAACACAGTTCTGCAGCATCACACATTAGAGGATGTTTGTTCTAATTTCTACGGTCTCTGCGATTCTTTTGGTCCTGGTAGAGATCATGCAGGGATGTTTCCATGTTTTACACAATCCTTTTATTACCCATTATTCTTACAGATGCATCCTATTCAGTCCTGTGCTGAAGGCTGATCTAAAGAACTCCACAGTTACAGTTATAACCTCTGGTCTCCTCCCCCCTGCAGTAAACACCCCTACAATGGAAATACACTAGTACAGTGGCCAAGGGTGCTGACACCCTGACCTCCATCTCCTTTTATGGTAGTGTCCGTTTGCCCTTTGTCTGCCCCTCACCCTCAGGCCGTTTATCAATATGCCTACTTGTGCGTACTTGCGTTCTCGTGTACTCGTGATACGTCATAAGTCGGAGACCAAGTACTGTTCCAATTCGAAGTACAATTGTACAAATCGCGAGTCCGTGCTCGCGTACTTGAGAATTGAGAAATGGCCTCAGTAACTCTTGCTACTGTCCTGGTTGTTGATTGTCCTCCTGCCTGTACCTCAGTTCTTTGTTCCCATCTCAGGCCTATTTTCTATTTTGTATTCTTACACTCATTAACCGCAATATTATAATGTTGCAAGCAATCGCAAACTATATTCTCTTTAACTCTGATCTCTATCAAGGATTCTATTCTCAACAAAGCCTATAAAGAGCAATGTGAATTTCTTTAGAACTTACCGGAATGAAAATGTCGGGAGCACACCAACAGAAAATGATGGCAGAGAACTCGCTATCAGCTCGTCTTACCGCTGCTATCTAAGCCTGACGTCTTCGTTTGGTAACATACATGAGATCCCTCGCGTTGCTTCCAGGAGGGGAAACGGTAAAAACAGACCCATTTTCCAGCTTATTCCCTTCCCGATCTTGCGATCTAACAATGGACAACACAGCAAGTACGAGCCACAGCTGATGTTCCCGTGTGCGTTCGCTCCTGTAGCCCTTTGTTTGGCCTACTAAGATGGCGGCTCGACCCAAAATCGTGACCACGCCCCCTCCCGATTGACAGACCACATGACTTTCATGCATTGCATTGTGCATAGGACTGGCAACAAAATCAAATCACTGCATCAAGCGCTAGCATGTCCAGCACCGGTAACCATTAATTCTGCGGTTTTAATCCCTACTTGGATTTCATTTGCCCCAAAACAGTTCTGTACAAAACGAGGGAGAACACGGCAGGTCCGTACAAAGACAGACTGACGAAAAGGCCAAAAAAAGGACGAGGAAAAAGTCAAAGGAGTGAAAGGGTCAGACCCATACGAGCGTACAGAGCGGAGTAAGGACGTCAGCGTGCTGCCCAACTTTCATCACACACATATTTATTATTATATGGTCCTAAGTGTGAGTGCAGACACTCACAAGCTGTTTATTAACTTCAGATCCCTGCAACAAGCCCAGGTCCAGTTTACTTTGGTGATTTCAGGTTGTAGTATTACACAACATTTTCAGATCTAATAGAAATAAAATGAGTGTTTCGTAATTCATTCAATTTATTGTCTTTATTTATAACTGGCATTATTGTTTCATTCTATTATAGAATCTGTCAAGAAAGAAGCAACATTGTGTTCCATCATGCTTTATTAGCTGCTTGGTGTGTGAGACCAGCAGACTGAAACAACCCACCACACAGCTGAGACACTGCACTGAGATGAGAGTGTGGTGGTTCAGAGACTCCAGGACCCTAAACAGATGCAGAGCATCTGGTTTAAACAGGTCAGAGTGTGGATTTAGGAAATTATCAAGCAGGTTATTTTTGTCTTCATCCTGTCGTTCCTGATGATGATGTCATCAGGTAAGGGTGAAGCAGGATGGAGTGAAGACCAGGCTGGGATCAGCTGTGGTGTCATGTAGATGGAGGGCGAGGTGCTGCAGGACGGTGTGGAGGAGCTGAGGCTGTGATATTCTTGAGATGTCACTTGGAGAGGTGCAGTTTTCCTTCAGGAGTCTGATCCATTTGAATTCCTTGCAGATGGAGACCATAGGCTGTCCACCACCAAGGAGACTTAGTTCATCCTGGAGGCTGAAATAGTGGATGAACTCCTGACAGCGAGGGTGGAGTCAGGGCCATCTGCCAGTGCTTCATGCTGTGGTCCTGGGTTTAGATCACTGGTGGACTGAAGCTCAGTGGTGCTCAGTGTGCTCCATGGATCTGAAGCCTGGGCTGGTCCTGACCATGGCACAGTTAGAGTTCAGATCTTTCTAGCTTCACTGAGGAGTCCAGGAGCTGTGTCCTTCTTCAGTCTGGTGCAGGGTGGAGGTCCTTGGTTCATTCGTGGATTTTTCAGCTTAGACAGACATTTGTCTGACAGGAACAAACAGTCAACCTCATCATCTGAAAACTCAAAACAGCAGCAGTCAGAAAATTTCACATCATTTTAACACTTTAATAAGAAACAAAGGCCTAAAACAAATGCTAATTAAGTCATCCAGAAAAAGCTATTTCCAGTAACTACAGGAGCCACAGTCAGACCAACATGTGCAGTGACTGGTTTTTGATATTTTCAGAAGCTTTCTGCTGTATCACAGTTTCTCCTGCATGCAGTAAATATCTGTGCTCACTGAGAGCTTCCAGTAAAACATTAATCACTGTTCAGTAAATGTGATTATTCTTCATACACTGTTTGTGATGTGAGGAGGGTCAGAGCTGCAGCTACAGCAGACTGTAGTTCAGTCCAACCAGCTGAGCCTGTGATACACGTTTATTTTCACTTTATATGTGGATGATGTTCTTAGTTTATCAGTGAAGTAATTCAGGTTCACTTTAACTGCTCGAAGATGAATCAAAATCATATCAACTGTAAACACATAAATGTGAACTGTGGATTTATATATGTGAATATTCCTCTTAAATCAAGTAGGAAAAGTCCACACATACTTCACTCAGGTACAAGTACACATACTTGTGTTGAAATACTCTGGTGAGAGCAGCAACAAGCAGCTCTTTGAAGGACGTTTCCATCAAAGCTGAGTGAACCTGCTGCTGTATGAATATAAATATATTTGTACTAGTTCCTGTTCATGTTTGTGTCTCATCTCTACGTCCTTATATCAATCATGTGTGATAAACACTGATATGAAACTGAACTGCTGTATTTATGTGTTATTCTTCCTCCATTTGTGTTCAAATGAGTTAACTAATAACTACATACATAACTTATCAAACTAGAACCCACACATGTAAACTTATAAACAGTGTGGGTCAGGAACACGCTGCACCTTCATGAGGCTGAGCACACACAGGACTGACAACCTCTACAACTAATTCATCATTTATTTCAATCATATTTGTACATAATCAATGACTAATGAGCAAACAGCAGCAGCCAGTAAAGATGGAAATATGAATAATATGAAGCTCGATGTTTGGATCCTGCCTTCAATAAAAGAAACAACAAAGTGCAAACTGTAGATAAAGATGGATCATCAGGCTGGATGTTTCTTTCTGATCACTTTCAATGTAAAACATCATGGTTTTATTATGACTAAAGATCATAAAAGGCTTTTAATAAGACAGCAAAACGGTGGATGTATGGATGATAGATGGATGTTTGGGTGGATGGTGAAGTGGAGCCAACTTTAGCCTCTTTCCACTGACGATTCTCTTTTCAGTTCCTTTGTTTCCAGAGGTCCTGCAGCAGCTTTATATCCTCTTCTGTTTGATCCAGTTACAGACTCTGCAGGTTCAGAGATGTCACAGTATTTAACTGTTTATGTCTCTATGACTAAAGTCTGAGATTATCACACACGTGTTGGATTTTGGGTTCAGTTCTGGCTGAAGTTTTTTGCTTTTCACTTATTTTGAGGACCCAGAGTTGAACAGTTGTTAAAAGTTCGGAGGTCAGACTGGCTGCAGAACAGCGAGCTTCATGAAGCTCAGACTTTTAGGCGTCTGTGTTTGAGGACTGAGTCACATGATGTAAACAGCAGCAGCGTCTCTGAAGTTTACCATCGGTCACCTGAACTCTCAGAAAGTCCCCGCTCTCTCTGTGCTTTCACTTCCTGTTCAGCCTGTTCAGCCAGCAGCCAATCAGAAAAGCAGCTGCTGCTGTGTCAGCTGTTACTACAGGCAGAAGACTGTATGTGAACAGCAACAGAGGCACACAGGGTCAGGCGCCCCCTGCTGGATCCACACTCAGTCAGATCAGTCAGAGTTTAAGGCTGGAATGTCCCAAACCAGTTTAACCAGTCTGACAGTCTGAGTGGAGTCTGCAGGTTTGAGTCACATTAATAATAATTACCGATCCACACACAACGTCTGAAAAAATACATAAATAAAAATTTAGAGCTGATTATTGCAGCAAGCAGCCAATCAGAAGCAACTGAGTCATCAGTTACCAGGTAAAGCTGGACAGCAGCAGAAGTACTCTGATCCTTCAATGCAGTACGGGAATACTACATACAGACACAAAGTCCTGCATTAGAAACAAATCTACTTCTGTTCTTACTTTATTTTGTTATTGTGAAGCAGTGACAGGGGAAAAGAAAAACTCCCTTTAAACAGGAAGAAACCTCCGGCAGAACCAGGCTCAGGGAGGGGCGACTACATTGATATACCTACATGTTAGTTAGCTGTCTCACTGCATGTCTCATAGTGGATTTATTTCTACCTCTGAACTGTCCCACCATCATCACTTTGCATGTATCAGTTTGCATGTTCTCCTCGTGTTTGCGTGGGTTCCTTCCGGGTACTCCGGCTTCCTCCCACCGTCCAAAGACATGCAACTTGTGGGGATAGGTTAATTGGATAATCCAAATTGTCACTAGGTGTGAATGTGCGAGTGAATGTGAGTGCGAATGGTTGTCTGTCCCTGTGTGTTGGCCCTGCGACAGACTGGCGACCTGTCCAGGGTGTACCCCGCCTCTCGCCCTATGACAGCTGGGATAGGCTCCAGCGCCCCCCGCGACCCTGGAAAGGATAAGCGGAAGTGGATGGATGGACAACAATAAGACATCCCAGATCTGAATGGATGAAATATTCTTATTAAATACTTTGTTCTTTATATAGTTGAATGTGCTGACAACAAAATCACAAAAATTATCAATGGAAATTAAATTTATCAATCCATGTAGGCCTGGATTTGGAGTAACACTCAAAACTAACGTGGAAAAAACATACGACAGGCTGATCCAACGTTGATGTCATGTCCTTAAAACACATCAAAATGAGGCTCAGTAGTGTGTGTGGCCTCCACGTGCCCATATGACCTCCCTACAACACCTGGGCATGCTCCTGACGAGGTGGTGGATGGTCTCCTGAGGGATCTCCTCCCAGATCAGGACTAAAGCATCTGCCAACATCTGCAACTCCTGGACAGTCTGTGGTGCAGTTGGTGGATGGAGTTAGACACAATGTCCCAGATGTGCTTCAGGTTTGGGGAACGTGCGCACCAGTCCACAGCATCAATGCCGTCATCTTGCAGGAACTGCTGACACACTCCAGCCACATGAGGTCTAGCATTGTCTTGCATTAGGAGGGACCCGGGGCTACTCGCACCAGCAGTGGTCTCACAAGGGGTCTGAGGATCTCGTCTCAGTACCTAATGGCAGTCAGGCTACCTCTGCCGAGCACATGGAGGGCTGTGCAGCCCCCCAAAGATATGCCACCCCACACCATTACTGATCCACTGCCAAACCAGTCATGCTGGAGGATGTTGCAGGCAGCAGAAGCTTCTCCACGGCATTTCCAGACTCTGTCACGTCTGTCACAAGCTCTCAGTGTGAACCTGCTTTCATCTGTGAAGAGCACAGGGCGCCAGTGGCGAAGTTACCAGTCTTGGTGCTCTCTGGCAAATGCTAAACGTCCTGCACGGTGTTGGGCTGTAAGCACAACCCTCACCTGTGGATGTCAGGCCCTCATAACACTCTCAAATGTTGATTGAATCTTGTTTTGTCTTCTTAGTATTCGTGCTTGTCGTGCTATGTCAGCATTTTTCTTTGTCAGATCCTCGTTTATGTAGACACAGGTTCCTCTCAGCTTCTTAGCCTGTCTTGGTAGGTCAATTTTTGATTTTCTATTCACAAAACGTATTATTATAGATGGTTTTCACTGTTATTTTTTCAAGGCAGAAAATGGCAAGTCACAGTGTATTTACTAATTAATAGTTATTCCCTTGCAGCTGAAAAAAAAGAAAATTTGTCAATGTCAACTTCTATAGGCTCACTGCCTTCCTGTGCTACTACAGCTCTGGCATACAATCTGTTTTGTCTCCAATCCACTTACTATCAACTCATTCATACGGATGTACTGCTCTAGATCTGCCCTCGGGACTCATGTAGGGCTATTTTTTGTCCTTTTCTTCATTTAGTTTCTGCAGTTCTTTAACCTGTCCCATCATATCCAATAGCAACTTCTGTTGTTTGGTGTAATGATAACAGCAAATCCTTATTTGCCTAGTATCATGTTTTATGTTGTTTATACTCCTAGACTGTAGGGGGAGCTAGAGAGCCAAGGAGAGTTACCTAGGAGTAGACTGTGATGGCGAAGCTTTGTTTGCATGTGAACCACAGTTCGATAAAATACCTTCTCTTCAAGTAATGGTGTCATTCTTAAGAACCCACAACAACATAAGGAAACAAGACATTTGGAGATATTAGAAAGCTCTCCTGACATAAAATTTAGAGATTTCTTAATCTCCTCTATCCAATCCTCAGAGAGTGTGACCTTCTTTGGTGGCATTTTGTAGGCAGTTTTAACAGATGCTCATCCACTGTCAGGGCTCTTGGGCATAAATAAAACTTATTACAAAGTCCTCCAACACCTTTTCTGGTCAGGACTCAAATCTGATGTAGCACTATACTGTCCTACCTGTCATGTTTATAAAGTTGCCAAGTCCCTGAAAGTCAGTGAGCACTTGAAAGATTTCACCAGACGTTAAAGTCCATGCTCCACAAACACTGTCTGGATTACAAGCAGGAACTGGAATGAAGGTATCCCATTTCTGTCGTGTGCTGTGCATGAAGCAGTGCAAGAATCATTGGGGTTTAGTCCTGCTGAACCTGTGTTTGGACATGAGTATGTTGCCAAAATGAGAAATTGCCTTAAATCTGCTTGCGCTTTAGCCAAGGATACCTTGACCACTAGCCAGGTAAAGATGAAAAACACTGACTAGAGAGCCCTTGCTAGCAGGTTTCAGCCCTCCCCCCAGGGCATGCACCATTGGTGCATATCCTGCCTGAATGCCCAGCCAATAAAACCAGGGCATTAATTGCTCCAGAGGCCTGTCACATCCCATATGCCCTGTCATGGGGTTATGAGCCTCCTGGAAAATCATTCAGGATGACCCTGCATTACAGCTGAATGCAGCACAGACGCTGCACACCACTTAAGGCCATGAACCCATCAACACACAGATTGCCCCAACAGATATTAAATCTGAAGCTTTGTTTTTAGGTTTTATTGTTCACATTCTCTCTGTGATAACTTAATGTCACACAGGTGAAAATGGACTCAGGCGCAGACCAGCGCAACTAGAATAGCAGTCGTCAATTTATTTACAAAACACCACGTGAAAGAATATACAGTGTACAGGGCAGGATGTGCAACGGTCTCCGGGGGGAAAAGGGGAGAAAGTCCAAAACACGCTCCGCTCACTCGCTCCTCTCGTATTTGTTTTCAGCACACTCACTCCACGCCACCAGGGAAACAGATCGGGGGTACAGACGAGTCCGAGAACCTGAGCACAAGAGAACTGCTGTTAGAATAAACAGAGTAATCACACGAGAAACAGGGTTTATCGGGGCTGTACTGACGAGAGTAACTCAACGATCCAGCCAAGAAGCCTTCTGAGCCTCAGCTTAAATAGCCCAGGAGTCCAGGTCATCAGGTGGATTCACCGCAGGTGCGTGGGCCAAGGGCGGGAGCCCAGCTGAGCTCCGCCCAGGCAGACAGGTGAGAGAGAAACTAAAAACAACATATAGCCTGAAACCTAGGTCCACCAAGGAGACACAGAGACCATGACACTTAAGCTCTCCTTGTGTTGTTGGCTATAACACTAGTTCCTGTACGTATTTGTTTACCAGAAAATGTTCTAATAATGATACTGTTATCGTTGTCTAGGATTCAGCCTAACCCCGGGCCCCTGGCTGTATCTCGTACATCATATTTAAACTGCCTTATTGAAACATACTTCATTCAAATGCTTGTACTTTGGTACCTTTCAAAATCAGTTTTTGATTGTTGGCTGCAATTGGCCTCCATAGGTGCTGCAGGGGTCCAAACAATACAATTCTCTTCACTAAACTCAGGCAGTCTCTCCAAACACTCCAGAGCATGGAGAAATCCAGAGGTCTGTATCCGAGGAAAAGAACAATGGGATTACTTGCATGAGAAAAAGGCAAGACATACACACAAGATTAAGAAACCGGCTCTGAACTAACTGCAAAGTTCAGCAAAGAATGAGCCTCAGGCGCCACCCTATGTGGTGGCCTCCTGATCAGATCATCTGGGACAGGTGGTTGATTTCTGCAGGTGTGTTCAGCCAAAGGCGGGAACACAGATACAAAAGACAGGGAGAAAATAAAACCTGGAGGAGGCAGCTCAGGGGGACTGAGGGACTGTGACAGATGCTTAGCCTCGTCCACCCCAGCTGTAAAACTCAGAAACCAGTCTTACTTGTTATCATCTATCGTCCACCTGGGCCTTACACAGAGTTTCTCTCTGATTTCTCAGACTTTTTATCTGATTTAGGTTTCAAACTTGTCCAGGCTGTAAAGCTCATGTGTGTTCTCCCTAGTAGTGATAAATGCATGAAAATAAGGCTTTCATAAACACACTGAATAAAAATGGCTTCCTTGAAAAGTCAAAATCTCTGTATTTGTCCCCCTTGGGAGAAATTTGCTTTGGGCAGAGGGGTTACAACCATTAAAATATTAAAACATAAAAAATAAAATAAAAATTATTAATTAAAATACCCCCCCCCAGGCCTGTTCTGGGCCTGTTCACCTCGTGCTCTACGTTCATTAATAATCTTAACTGATAAGGGAAGAAATGAGTGCTTGTACCGATTATGCCTACATATAGAAACTCTGCACCCCCAGTTTAGTAAAACGTATTCAGAATGCAGAACATGAGAGGGATCGGTTAAAATGCCGTCTGCCTGTCTGAGGATGTTCTAGTAGTTCTTGGGGGTTTACAGGAGCTGTCGTGCCCATAATCCTCCCTGGTGTCCTAAAGTCGCCTCAAGGCGCTTTATATTGTACAGTAACTTTCCCGATGTCTTGGCCATGTATGGCCACTGGAAGGTGATCTCCAACTGATCCACCAGCATCTCCACTGTCTTACTTGTATTAATATGCAGTTGGTGAGCATCACAGCAGCTCCAGTTTTTCTTGTATCCAGAGGTCCTGCAGCAGCTTTTTATCCTCTTCTGTTTGACCCAGTTAAAGACTGCAGGTTCAGAGGTATCACAGTCTGTATCACTGAACTCTTTATGTTGTTTGAATGTCCTTCCAACATGAGTTCAGTTGTTTTATTTGGAACCGATCAGAGGGAGGATGTTCGTGACACAGACCAGCTTTGATGGCCACAGCTGAGCTCTGAAGGGTTTATTTAAGCAAAGATGAGAGAGGTTGTGTTTCAGAGAACTGTTACTGTCCTGCTCTTATTTCATGCCCACAGTTCGGTCTGTGCTGATGTGTTTTAAATGTGTGGGTGATTTAAATTCAATTCAATTCAACTTTTTTCAATTCAATTTTATTTATATACGTCAAATCACAACAGCAGTCGCCTCAGTGTCCAGACCTGCTGACTGTAAACTTCTACACTGATGCAGTTTCCAAACATCCTCCAAAGCTGCAGAGTCACCTCTGAAGCAGCTGAAACAGAAGAACTGAAACCATCGCAGTCAGACTCTGTTTATTAACCATCAGAGTGACTCGAGGACAAAATATTGACACTTCACTTTATTTGACTTACAGCAGGAGAAATATGTCTGGGCTCAGAGTTTTATCCTCTGTATGATTAAAGTCTGAGGTTTATGACACGTGTGTTGGATTTTGGGTTGATCAAGTTTTCACTGATTTTTGAGGAATCAGAGGTGAACAGCTGTTAAACCTGTGGAGGAGTTTTTATGTGATGAGCTCTGATCATGTTTCCAGAGAACAGCGAGCTTCATGAAGCTCAGACATTTACATGTCTGTGTTTGATGTAAACATGATGTAAACAGCAGCAGCGTCTCTGAAGTTTACCATCGGTCACCTGAACTCTCAGAAAGTCCCCACTCTCTCTGTGCTTTCACTTCCTATTCAGCCAATAGGAAAAAAGCAGCTCCTGATGTGTCAGCTGTTACTACAGGCAAAAGTCTTTTATGTGAATGGCAGCAGAGACGCTCAGAATCAGACACCCTGCTAGATCCACACTCAGAGTCAGAGTTTAAGGCTGTTTTTAAACCAGTTTAACCAGCCTGACTGTCTGAGTGGAGTCTGCAGGTTTAAGTCACATTAATAATAAACACCGATCCACACACACAGTCTGAAAAATTAAATAAATATTTACAGCTGATTATTGCACCAGGACAGCCAATCAGAAACAGCTAAGTCATCAGTTACTAGGTAAAGCTGGACAGCAGAGGAAGCACTCTGATCCTTCACTGCAGTACAGCAACACTACAAAAAGACAGTAAGTCCTGCATTAGAAACAAATCTACTTCGGCCGCCCTTGTCAAGCAATCATGGTGCACAGACTGTAAGATCATTTCAAAATCCTGCTCTGAAAATGTGGAATTTCTGACTCTGAGGTTAAGGCCTTTTTATTTGCCCAGAGAACAGCAGTGCATCATTGTGAGTGTTGTGCACATCCCCCCCTCCACTAAGGAGGAGGCAGCACTGAAGTAGCTGCATGACATGATCAACGAGCACGAAAATAAACACCCAAGCACAGCTGTAATTGTTCTGGGAGACTTTAATCATTCAATCAACTTTAATCATTCAATCAATCTCCAGAAAAATGTGCCTAAACTGCATCACTTTGTAACCTTCCCCACCAGGGGAAATAAAATACAGGATCACTGTTCACAAATAAAATTTTTATCATTAGAGAAAAAATTACCAATAATCATCCCACAGATGTAATATTATCTACAGCTACTTTCAGTACCATCGATGTTAAGTTAGACTCTTTTTCTCCAATTTATCTTTCTGAGTCATATGATTGTTGGGTTTTTCTCTGTAGCTATTATTATTGTAGGATATACTGTGCAATATAAAGGTGACTTTTGTTGTGATTTGGCGCTATATAAATAAAACTGAATTGAATTGAATATTGTTAAAATTATGACTTGACATGGAGAGCTCTGCACAAGAATTCCAATGTGCATGGACTGTTGGTCCTGTGCACAAATGGCAAATAAAAATCTTGCATCTATATATCTATATATGTAATAATAAAATAACACATCACAGTGTCAGACTGAGGAACAGCTCACAGCCCACGGAACTTAAATCAGTCATTTTTATACTGGAGTTTGGTGAGTCAGGATGTGTTTTGCGGTGATGTGAGTTGCAGGTTTTAACAGATCTCAGTATGAACGAATATCTGAGTGACTTCCTGATCAAATAAAAGTTTGTAACCTGCTGGTTTAATCTGTGATAACCAGATCAATCAACCAGCCGGGGACCAGAATCCGCTGATTCCCAGTGTTCTCAGGCTGGATCTATGTTTGATTATGAGCTGGTTCACTTCATGCATAGCCAACACACACACACACACACACACACACACACACACACACACACACACACACAAGCTTGTTTGCTATCCTCTTGGGGACATCCCATTGACATAATGGTTTCCCTAGCCGCTTACCCTAACCCTAACCATCAAAAATGAATGCCTAACCCTGACCCTTACCCTAAACCTAACCATAACCTAATTGTAACCCTGACAGTAAAACCACATTTTGAGTGTGAAAATTGCTTTCACCCCGTGGGACCCAAATCCAGGTCCCCACGTTGCAGAAAGTCCCC